>DF239837.1:0-71385 GCA_000507305.1 Breviolum minutum Mf 1.05b.01
ACTAAACGCAATTGTTTGTTGAATTCAGTTTTAAGACTTCAAACGATGTTTTTTTCGGTTGCTCGACATTTTTTAACAATTGACAAAATGGCAGGGCATCACTAGTTTGGGCCAAGTGACCGCAGGACGTAGTCGCCACCACTTGCTCCCATTTTTCTGGGATCCTTGGATCCATAGTTCACCTTGATGTTGGAGAGATGGTTGCAAAAAAAAGTGTCTCTCTCTCGCTCTCTCGCTGTGTCTCACTCTGCCCTTTTTGAAGGAAACAAAAAAATCCCAACTGAGCTTCCCGAACCCATGCGTCCTTGTGCTCTTCGCGGTCGAATGGGAAGTGGGGGCACTTCTCCGTGGCATGCTTTCCGTCGCACTTGTCGCATACCTGGGAAACATGGGAAATAGCGTTTTACCTAGCAAGTGCAAACAAAGAACCTGAAAATTTTAACCTCATGGTATGTAGATGTTGCGAGCCCAAATCCTTAAACACGGCATATCCTAAGAAGGGTGTTCAACCAACCCTGTTAGGCGCTATGTTAAATAGTAGTGGGTCTTGTTTGGAGGGGAGTATGTATTGGTATCCAGCACTGGGATGTCCATGGTACTTATAGTCACTGGATTATCCCGCCTATATATATATATATGTAGGTTGTAAGTGCGTTGAATCAAAATCAGCTCGTTTCAAACCTCATTGTGTTGACGCTACATTTTGTCAGTTTACCAAACATTAGGCTACGTTGGAAGGTCTAGGTATTGATACCTTTGTAACCGCCATATTCATGAAAGAATTCAACCACCATATTCGTAGTGTCTCTCTCGCTCTCTCGCTGTGTCTCACTCTGCCCTTTTTGAAGGAAACAACAAACAACTGAGCTTCCAGGACCCATGCGTCTCTGCGCGCTTCTCTATCCAATGGGAAGTGCGGTCAGTGTGAGGTTCGATGGTTTCCGTCACACTTGTTGCAAACAAATCCCGCCTCACTGAGTTATCATACGGGATTGAAGCGTGCACAGTGTGCATGGGCAGGTGAGTGGCCGCGGGGGAGGATGAAAATATACCATGCATGTATATATAGATATATGTATGAACTAAAATTAACTATTGAAAAAAAACAGTGCTTCTTCGGTTGCTCGACATTTTTTAACAATTGACAAAATTCATTGTGAAATGGTTTTAGAAAGCAGTTGGAGCGCACTTTTTGCGGGAACGTGGTTTTGGAACGCACTTTTGGGGGGAAAGTTGTCCTGGAACGCAGTTTTGAAACGCAGTTGGAACGCATGTTTGGGGGGAAAGTAGTTTTGGAACGAACTTTTGGGGGNTTTTGAAGGAAACAACAAACAACTGAGCTTCCAGGACCCATGCGTCTCTGCGCGCTTCTCTATCCAATGGGAAGTGCGGTCAGTGTGAGGTTCGATGGTTTCCGTCACACTTGTTGCAAACAAATCCCGCCTCACTGAGTTATCATACCGGATTGAAGCGTGCACAGTGTGCATGGGCAGGTGAGTGGCCGCGGGGAAGGATGAAAATATACCATGCATGTATATATATATATTATAGTTAAATATATATATATATATATGAACTAAAATTAACTATTGAAAAAAAAAACAGTGCTTCTTCGGTTGCTCGACATTTGTTTAACAATTGACAAAATTCATTGTGAAATGGTTTTGCAAAGCAGTTGGAGCGCACTTTTTACGGGAACGTGGTTTTGGAACGCACTTTTGGGGGGAAAGTTGTCCTGGAACGCAGTTTTGAAACGCAGTTGGAACGCATGTTTGGGGGGAAAGTAGTTTTGGAACGAACTTTTGGGGGTAAAGTTGTCCTGGAACTTTTGGGGGAAATTTGTCCTGGAACGCACTTTTGGGGGGAAAGTTGTCCTGGAACGCAGTTGGAACACATTTTTGGTGGAAAACTTGTTTGGGAACACAGTTTTGGGAACACAGTTTTGGGACGCACCGTCTTTTTGTAGGAACCTGCCCCGGAATGAATTTTTGGAACGCATTTGGAAGACACTTTTTCTCGGAACTTGCTTTAGAACGCAGTTTTGGAACGCTAAAATAATGCCGTGGCATTCAGTTGGAATGCAGTTTGGAACATGCAGTTCCTGGAAGCCCCCTACGCCCCATGCCAAGCCCCCTTACATAAAACCCCAAGCCCTCAAGACTAAGACTACACATTAAGCATCTTGAAATCCAAAAGGGCTTGAAAAAATCCGAACTCGCTCCCTTGAAAATTGAAAACGAAAGCTAGCTTTATGGGGGACCACCAATGGGCATGACAAAGGGTCCAGCTACATTGCTGGACCGCTACCACTTCATCAATTAATATACACACATATACTCACATATACCATCATAGACCTTTTTACACACACATATATATATATAGACATAAATTACACGTATACATACACACCCACGTTTTGTCAATGAGCAGGAATGAGGCCCGGTGGTGGTAGTTGGAAAGTTTAGTTCAGCGTGTATGGGTTTTTGGGATTTCAGTTAGAATACAGAGCTTATGCAGCTGGATTTTGAGGCCACTTCTGGAATGCAAATCTGGAACGCTCGTTAGTTGGAATGCAAAAAAAATGCAAAATCAAGACTTTGCCAGCAAATTAGACTTGTAACACTACGAACACATCTCAGAAGTAGCGAGAGTTTCAAGGGATACCGAAAGCTGTAATCCTCACTGCTGTACTCCCAATGTGGTGCAAAAAAAAAACAGGCCATCGGCCATCTGAAAAAATAGGCACTGAAGGGAACCTAACATATCCCACCCTGGGAAAAGGAACATCATCGACTCAAAAGTGTCGGCTGGTAGGGGATCTGTTTACTTCCCGGCCGAGTAATCTTCGCCTTCTCTGACACAGTCTGAAGCCTTTCTAAGCCGGAGGGGTGTCCACTTGTAAATAGGGTTTCTTGGAGAACATCAGCAAACAGGTAAGATTTAGGATCCCCCAGTTTAAACACCCTTCCCAGACCTAAAGAATCGCATCAACGGACCGGACCCTGGAAGTCGACAACGCCACCTTTTGGAAAAAAATGGTGGGCTTCCGGCTTCCTTTTGGATGATGATAAACCCTTGCTATATCTAATATCCACCAACCTCGAAAAAATGGTGGCCAAGGATTTGTGAAGAACCATGATCCCTTAGAAATCCCGAAAATTGGCTGGCTATTTCCTGAAGGGAGGCGAAATCACTGCAACTGCATAGCCGCAGGACCAGGAATTTCCTTCACTGGACTGAGCTTCCCGAACTGATTCTGGAGTGTTGCAGCTTGACAAGTATCACTGACCCAAAAGATCTGCTTATAACGATGCCTTGGATGCACCAGTGATGTGACCCCCACCCGATTGGATAGATTGAAGTTGGGCCAGGGGCAAAAATTTCACCCAGATTTCACTCGTGTTGCGTTACCCGTTACAAACTTGGGGTAAAAAACACAAAACGTTTGGAACTTCTGGGCACTTTCCTTTGAGGATGGGAACTTTTCACAGGCGAAGTGTTAGTTTTTTTGGGAGGGTAATGTAAAACATCGGGTTCACATGACATATTTCAAGAAATTCGGAATTCTGAAATCTGTTCGAGAAACTGAGCAACGTTTGAAACCCTTTTGACATTCCAGTACTGATTGGTTCATATAGGGATCCTCGAAATGGCGTATTCCAATCCGTATATTAGTAGGATTTCATCCCCTTTGTACATCAAATAACTAGGGCCAGGGTTTTGGTCACCGCTCAATCCTCTTCAACTGGTATGCCTTACATTTCGAGGGCGGTGTTGTAGTGGAAAGAACATTGATTCATTGATATCTGCAGTGCGTTCACATTGAAAAGCTGCAGTTTTTGTATAGTATACACTCGAAGAACCCAAGATTCGACCTTATGTTTGGCCATGGTCACAACTCACAAGTGAGATTCAAACAAATCTTCTTTCACCAAATAACGAGAACTTCTATTGAACGACTCAATCCCAATGATTTTTATCAAACATCAACATCCAACAAAAACTTAAAAAACGAGCTGCTTAGGATATGATGTGCTGATCGAAACCTGGGTGGGGATTTGATCAGTACCCCAATCGCTCGCTCCCTGCAACACTTTCGCTAGTAAAGAGATTCAAGTTATCTGGGTGATTCATGAATAGATCAACCAATTTCCCAGCATTTCAGCCACCAGAAAATATCTGGAAAAACAAAAAAAATCCAGGGTCCCTGTTGGTTTTGTTTTGATTGTTTGGGCAGGATCTGATTTTTTCGGGAAGTTTAGTTTGACCTTCACTTTAAATTCGTCATGTTTTCTCATTGAATCTTCCTCCCAAAGTACCCAATTTGGTTGTTTTTTTTTTGAAGGCCACAGATTTGGGGATACCATGGGATACCAATCAATCTTACGGACTATGTGGCCTTGGGAGGTGGGCCCCTGAGGACTCCGAACTGTTGCTGCATCTGTTTAAAGGCATCTGCAATGTCGGTCGAAGTAAGTTCTTCCCAGTCCTGACAGGTTGAAAGTTGGTGCCAAACAACAGGATCGCAAAACACTAAGGCGCCTTAAAGAACGGGGAAATCTGGATGAATCACCTGAGTGTTACATATAGGTGTCTTGTTGAGTTTTACTTGGAATATCATTTCGCGTGGTGGAGTTTTTCTGGCTTGGATATGTTTATAAGAAAATCTTTCCTAAGCAAATGATCCGGTGTATCACGTTAAAAAGACAAAAACATACACAAAAAGTTGAAGTGATAGTCCATTTATGGCACATTTACCTACATTTGTTTGATTTTATGTGGTAAATGTAGGAAAATAAACCATAAATTGAATCATATGTAGGGTTTTTGGATATTTACCTATGGAATTCACTGGATGCTACGGGTTTACCCCGGGGTTGGGACCCCATCCCGAAATGGCCTGGAACTTGATAAACTCCTCTCCCGAGTGCCCGGTGATGAAGATAAAGATATTGCCTGGTCAACGCCGAAAAGTAAAGGTAAACGCCGTTGTCCAACACAGCAAAAACGGGTGCGTTTTGGAGACAGTGCAAAAGATGCAAACCAATTTTACCTATGAAATGAGCATTTTCCTTCCTAAAACGCTTTATATGACCATTTTCTTTACTGCATGGTCCCAGCAAAGGGTCCAATAGTGCAAATGAGCAAACCGTTTTACCTATAGAAAGAACAATTGTCCTCACCAGACGTCCGACGATGAGCACCAACCAGATAATGTCTCAGATTTGTAGATGTGGGGAGTTCTGCCGTGATAGAAATGATAGAAAGTAGAAATTCAACTCACATTTAGCAAATCCAAGTCGCTGATAAACCATGCATTGCGAGGATATTCTTTCACTACCCCGATGATCAGCTGGAAAGAAACAAAGATTAGTGATGAAAACATATGAAAACAGCCCCGAATGGTAACCAGAAATTTTCACTGCAACTTGTTTGCCTAAGAAATCACCTCAAACAAAAAACAAGATCCAAGTGAATTTGCCGCACCACAGCACAAGGATAATTTGTACATTAAAAGTTGGAGCCACCTTTTTAAAACCATCATTTCGGACATCCGTTCATGAAATTTCAGGGTTGATTTCAGGGTTTATCTCAAGTGTTTTCATGGACAAACTACATGACTAAACGGTTGAGATTTGGCTTACCAAATCTCAGGCAGTGTAGATGCAAAGGGGTCCCTTTGGGGTCGAGAGATGTTTTAATAATCAAGCTAAGATGGGGTATTTCAAACTGCCCAAATCGACCAATCCAAAGCTTTTTTCACCAAAGCTAGTCCCTGGAAGTCCAAGACTGTGAAAATGACTGTCGCCTGGATTTCTTAGTTGAAGAATCATGGTCTTTGGAATCCCAGGGTAGTTACACTCTCAATTGCTGCACAGAATCAAAAAAGACTTTGCCAAGAGACTGGACGCATCCGTCAGCAAGCGCTTGTTCCGCGGCGTGCTGGGCGGATGCCTTCCTCGCAACTGGAAAAAATGGGAAAAAACTCACTTGAGCAACAGCAACAAAACCCTTACCCATAGGATCCATGTATGGTATATTTGCCTACACTACATTTGGTTGTTGTGGTAGATGTAGGTACATGTACCATACATGGATCCTATGGGTTATGACATTCCATTGTAGATATTGGTTGGTTATATAATAGGGACCCTTATTGTGGCATATTACAATCCCTATATACCGCGGGTAGTATACACCACTTTTTGTAAACTATAGATAAACAGGGTTTTGGTCACTGCTCGGTTTTTCTTGGCTTGGGTGAACCACATGTGACATATCATTACGTGGTGGTGCAACTAGCGAAACCTTTTTTTGTCGTGACCTTGGCACTGGAATACAAGCCACGTACACGGTGGGCCCTTACCACTTAGAAGTAGGGGGCCCATAACTCCACTTGCAGGGTTTTTTTCACCCCCAGTTGCCCATTTATAAGGCCATTGATAGGGATCCCATATGTCCATTTACCACTAGTGGAGGCCCACCTTGTAGCCCCAGCCGTATGCTACACCTGTGGACAGGAGTAACACTCCGGTCAGAGCACCTATTGTGGAAAAAGTACGTAACAGGGCCCCTCTGTCATTGGTTGTTCGTTTCTTGTAATGAGTAAATTCAAACGCATTTTGTTTAATCAACACCTGGAAAACAATAGTGTAGCATTTCTGTTCGGCCACTAAATTCCTGTGTTTTTCTTATAGGAGTTTCAAGTTGATGAACATGTTCACAGCCACTTTCGTTTCCACACCAAGCTGTATTTTGTTGTATAACTTTGTTCACTTCGGCAACCTCCCCCAAAATTTCACGGTGCCGTTAAGAAACCCGTTTTTTGATGCTCCTTTTCGGCCCGTTTTTTGTTGGTCAGTCGGGTCCCGGTCGGATCCTGTGAGGAGTCGCAAGAAATTCTCCACGGAGACTTCGTCACCACGATAATCCACCTCCAAGGTCATTTTGATGGAAGGAATCTGGCTAACCAGTTGATATGGTAGTTTAAATCCCATTTTTCAAAAGGTTTTTTACATCCCAGGTGGTGCAGGATTTCTTCCATCAACAGTAGGGTGTCCATGGAAGTGATCTTAGCGATTGTTGGTGATTAAGCTTACAACCTACTTATATCAATCATCAATCATCGTTGTTCAATGATTAATGATCATAATCATAGATATCATACTCACCATCATCACCATCATCATCATCATCATGATCAGCATCAGCATCAGCATCAGCATCATCATCATCATCATCATCATCATCATCATCATCATCATCATCATCATCATCCATCAATCATGAGCCAATCATGAGCCAATAAACATCAAACATAATCAAACATCACCAGCCGCCATCAACCATCAGCAATCATCACGACCATACCAAAATCCCAAACCAAAACTTCAGCAATTGAACCATTGTGGAAACCGGTACTGTTTTCTCCCCATGTCAGAAGGGTTACTCCTCTGGTCAGTCTTAAAAATCATTTCAAAAAATCCACCATGAAAGCAGATGTACTACCTGCGGGAAAAAGGGTGGTCCATTGCTATACTAATTTTCACCCAAGAGCACTTCATTCAAGAAAAAACATATTTAAGCGTTGAAGTAGTTTGTACTTCATCCGTATCTTGAGAGGCAATGTTTCTCCTGGAAGAGGTGGTTCCAACGCTCAAGTAGAGGCTGAAAAGCTCACCTCAATAATATCTCAGATATAGTGGGATGCAGTTGGAACTTAGTAACGATTGGCGGTCAGTGGGTCAAACAATCAACCCAAGACATTAACCCAAGTAAGTAGGTTATAACCCAACACATTGACCCAAGTCTAGGTTGGTTGCAAATCCTCTAAGTAGATTATAACTTATAACCCAACATACTCAAGCTCGTTACTCAGTTCCATGGACACCCGAGTATACATTATATATCCGGTTTCATTGGTCTCCAATCCAGGAAACTAAACAGTCTGGGGATTTGTCTGTCTCACAAGGGGAAGAATCCATCTCAGCCACTCTTTTTGACAACCCGAAGTAAAACCTCCCCACTTACACCTCTATGAAAGTTTAGCCCTCATAACCTAAGGCTTTTTGAAGCAACACCAACTTAAAAACCCAAGATTGTTTGGTTAAAGAACATCATTTAGCGACCGAAAAAACATGTTTTTCCCGTTAAAAAAAGCCACCTCAACCTCAGTACCATAAAGATTCAACTTGTGATGCCTCAGGCATGTCTTCAGATTGGTAGGTTGGAACTTTTTGGGGATGTCTTTTGATTGCAACTCAACGAGAACAAGCAAAAGGAAGAGATGATCTGTCACATAATGCTTCTTGAATATTTCGTTTTTTTTGGAGTAGCAATGCATAGTACTCAAAATATATACAGGGTTTCTAGCCATACCATCCAATCATGAACTCCCCAAAATGGAAGGAACATTGCAACTACTGCAGGATATCTGGATGGCAGTTTTCCCATTAAAATGTACCCTGAAAGTCCAAGACCGTAAAAACAACTGCCCCGGGATTTGTCAGTCCAACATCCGTAGTAGAATGATGGTCTTTCCGGGAAAAACAGTAAGAGTCGTTGGAATCCCACGGTGCATATGTATATTCATGAAAAGTCCATTAATAGATTCCTAGGGTTTTCTGGTTGAATTTGGATCATATTTCCCCAAACATTTGGGGAACATGAAATTACAGCGTCAATTTTTCCTGTAAACATATCAGTATAAAAAAAACGACAAAAACATCTAGTATGCTGGAAGTAAACAACTGTCACAAGTGCTTTGTGTTTTTTAGTTTGTTTTTCCAAACAAAAAGATACGTACCATCATCTTGGTGGTCACTGGACCCCAAGCTGTGATCCGCCTGCTTGACTCATCAGATACTGCGAGCCATTTTTGGAACTTTGGGGATTTATGTCATCTCAAATAGAGGTTGAGATACCCAGAGACTCAATGTATGGTATATTTAGCTACATTTACCATAAAGATTAACCAGGTGTATGTAAATATACCATCCAGATCAATCCAGTGTCTGGGATAGGTTGAATACCTGCCATACCCCAAAGGTTTTCCGATCTAATGACCGTATCATATATGTATCATACACAATCCCACAGAAATCAACCAACTAGGTGACGTGATTTTGCATTGGTTATTTTCTTCCTTCACCTCAAGTTGGTGTTTGCGAATTTATAAGGATTCATCTCCCCCCGAAAAAAACACTCATTCATCTCCCCAAAAAATTGGAACTAAAAGCCACGTGGTGCTCCATCGCTGTGTGTAGAATGGAATCCCCTCTGTAAATTACAACCAAAAAAATATCAGCAGCAGGCGATCAAGGGATTCCAAGATCCAGCACTTTGTCCCTCCTGAAGAATCCAGGCCCCTCCGTAGTGTAGGATTGATGGTCGAAAAATCCCATCCCCATGTCATAGGATAGGGGAAATCCCTTTCCGAGAGGACATATCTGGATCCTTAGGGCCTTAAGGAAAAATCCCCATAGACATGTTGCTCTCCGGGAAGTCATGTCGGATACTTACAGTAATCTTGGAAAATTAACGGCTGGAAACTGAGACCCACCTTTCTTGACAAGGAAAATCATCAGAACCAAACCCCAATTTTTTGGGTTCAAAATGTTAATTATCAGGGGTGTATTTTCAGCTACACCCAAGGGTGGGATATGTGATCGTTCCCTGGAGGGAATTCTTTTGATGGTCGTTGACTTCCAAAATGTAGGTAAATACACTCCTGAAACTAACAGCTTGCACCTGAAAATAGGCCATCCCAAAAGGAAATTTCATCTTCCAAGCATTGATTTTCAAGTGCTAAAATCTTGGTTTCAGGGAGGGTACACCATCCTCAGTCCTCGTCCTCGATTTCACCGTGGCCCCGGGCTTCTCATTAAAGACTGTCCCAGGCTTGGCGTTGCGTGCATTGCACGGCACATCCTGACAAGCACCGTCCATGTATGTACCTCCTGGGGTGCAATATGAACCTGTCAAGAAACCTTTCCCTAGACATCCAAACACCTGCTGAGACGGTATTTGGACCCCCAAAGTATACCTAAAACATCCTAAAACACCTCCTCCCTTCTCAAGAGGTATTTGGATGTCTAGGATTTACAAAATTGACAAGGAATGTTGGCCATTATATACCTGTCCTCCCAGAATCATGGAAGTGGAAAATGGGCCCCTTCAAGATTAGTTTCCTTTCAATTAGGGTAATTACACCATGATTCTGGGAGAAAGGGTAAACCCCACAGAAGTTTTCAACACAGACTTGGTTTAAGTCCCTGGTCGGACATTTCCAAACAACCAAAAGCATTTTGCGTTGCCTCCGCCATCATCAGAATAATCTGCGAATCTGGAATGCCCAAACGCTTCACCGTGTGATAGAAGGAGAGAGTCTCAGCAAGGCATTGATTGCGTGGGACGTTTGTGGGACATGTTGCAAGAGTCAAGATGGGGCACCCAATAAAACTGGGGCAATTAGATTGTTTTTTATCTTAAATAAATTATCTTCTTTCCCACGCCCCCCGCAGGAAAAGCTCTTACAAAATGGGGGTGATCTTCCCATGATGTTGATCAAACCACAATATATCCATAATGGATCTTGTTTAGGGCCCTGCCACACGAAGCGCACCAGAAGTTTCCCCCTAGAAACTAGAAATACAGTTCTTAATCAGACCTCCTTAACCCTAAGACTGCAGGTTCCTCCCGATCGAGTAGGATTGATGGTCGAAAAATCCCATCCGCATGTGATAGGATTATGGGGGGAACCCCTTTCTGAAGAGCATATCTGGATCCTTAGGGTAAGGTTTTCAATAGAGTTTTTCCATCTCAGAATGCTATATCAAACCCTTGTACAAATATGTTGAATCATATGTACCTCGTTTGGACCCAAAAAACTGTGAAAAGAAAAAGATTTTAAGCCCTACAAATAACCCCTAAAAATGAAGGTTGTGGCGTTCCATTTTATACACAATATATATATATATATGTATATGTATGTATATGAATATATACACATCTCATCCAATTCACCCTCTAGAAAACTGACCCGGGAAGGTCATGTGACTAGTCCATTGCTATGTCAGTTGACCGGACGGTACAAACAAACTTCCAAAAACCCAACCATTTCCAGGTCGCAGAAAAAAACCTATCCAAACATCAAACACTATATCGAATCCCCGCTCTGCTGAGAATAGTTTCAAACGATGACGTGTAATGATTATGGCGGCTAATCAACCAACCCCCCCTTACCCCACCCCAGAAATAAGGGTTCAATAAGGCCTTCAGGGAAAACAATGGTTACGAAGCCCTTAATAAGGCTTTGTATCTGGGATGGGGTACCGCCTTTTTTTGTTGGCATCCAAACTCACACCAAACCAAACGCTGGAGGATTTTAAAAAAACTTGTGGAAAACTAGGCCGATGTTTGATGGTTGAACGATGGATCTATAAAATATACGTACTGTAAGTCAAAATGGGTGCATCCCCAAAATCTTGTGGTGACAGCAAACAAATATTCCATCATTCAATGCAGATGTTGATTGGAGAGCCCATAAGCATCATAAATAGGCGGTGGTTAAGCCGCTCGTTTCTGACCACCTATAGGAGTGACAAGATGTTTCCACCTTGTTTGTTCTCAAAGTACAAGAATGATTTGAGCATTTTAGCGTACTGTAGATTCCCTCATAATGGGCAGTCAGCCTGTCCCTACCCTAGAAATAGCCAGCCCTAAGGGCTTATGAAAAGCATTGGTTTCCCTTTAAGGTCAGCCACGGGATTTTCAGCACCAAGAAGCATTGGCAGCATGACGATAGTTGTACCAATATTTAGAGGTCTCCACCAAGACAGCCCAGTTGTTACCTCAGGTCATGATGAGTTTTGGAGGCGAAAAAAAACATGTTACATGGACGCGTCAAACAACCCCTTCTGTAGTAATAGTCCAGGGGAACATAAGGTATAAAAGTTACGGAAAACTAGCAAAACCACCCAGTGAACAACGTTGGAAGACAAGACTTTCCATTTTAAAATGGTCCTTTTTCAGGGGACATTTGTTCATATTCATGCAGGGTAAGGAGTGGTGTTGAGGCGACATCATGCAACATGTCTTTGTCTTGTGAAACGTGCTTGATAATATTTGAGCCACGAAAAAACCCTCCTACTTTCCGTTATACTGGTTGGTTTAAAGGAATCCTTATATTGGCTTATTATAAATACCATTTAACTGCGTAGTATTATCCCCTATATACACTAAATAAACCAGGGTTGTTTTATTGCCCATGTGACCCAAAATTGGCCCCTGCAGCCCATGTTACGTTCGGTGCCCACATTGCCAGCATCAGCCACCAAGATGGTCAGCGTGAAAGTCAGCAACCAGGGCATGTGCCGCCTAGCAATGATGACAGTTATGTTGCTGTATACCCTCTTGGATCCCAAGGATACGGCCAGTAAATCTCAAAAATTGACACATATGTTCTCTACCGCGAAAGTAATAGTGGCAAATCAAGGTTTGTAGGAAACCCTTACTTAAAAATCGGTGTCATCCTGGTGGTGACTGGAATCCTAGGTGGGGGTTGAACCAACATATGACTTGCAAACAAAATGTGGTACATAGCGAAAGGACATCCTCGGCTGGGCCCCTATCGGTTTTGCAGTGGCGGCACCTGGGACAAACCTTTTTCAGGGTATCGTTTTGGGTATCATCTTAGGGTGGGCCCGTGGGCCCCTATCGGTTTTGCAGTGATGGCAACCCCACGACTCTCTCAATATCTTGTCCGATACTCATATCTTAGGTCAGGATATGTTAGTTCCCTGGAGGGTACCCCACCCAAAAAAAAAGGAAACTGTGGGAAAATATCTTAGGTTTGCTTGATCGATGGTTGCAAAAGAAGGCAAACAACTATATATATAAATATACATATATTCCTGAAGAATGGTGATCAAAATTCCCATGGTAGAATCCGGATCAAGGAATCACAAAAAATTAAACAACAAAACAAAAAAAACAAGATTAATAACCATCCGGAGAAATAACATATCCCATAGCAGCCAGCACTTTTGAGTGGATGATTTTCCTTGCGACCCCTTTGGAGGGATATGTGATCGGTCCCTGGAGGGTAACCTGGGTTTTTCTTAAAGTTTCCACCTAAAAAATGGTGAGTCTTCCAGATCAAAATGGTGATTGGGTGGTTTTAAAACCCTACTTATCCATAGGCTCCATAGATGTAAAATTTGCCCACCTGGATGGTTGATTTTTATTGTAAATGCTGGTAAATATATATATATATATAGGGTGCATGGATCCTATTAAAGTGATCCAATTTTAATTCCATTAAAGTTTCGTTCCTTTCGATGTCTCAAAAGAGGATGTCATGGAAGTGAGAAAAAAAGTCCCCAGGTGAATTGATCCCTCCAACAGGAACATCATTACATTGCGTCGGTTTACCAAGCATTTAATCCCTTGTAGTGCTTTTGTTGGGGACACTATCCATTAGGTGTAACAGCAACCAAAAAACAGCCCAAAAAACTGGGTGCCCTTTGAAAACAACAGTGACCTGACCATCGTTTCATCATCTCTGGGCGATTTATTATAAATCTTTAACCTGATTGTTTCGGCCATTTTGGGTAGGATTCCCATATTTTTTACGACCTTTTGGGGTGACCTCGGCTGAGGTCGCTATGAATTGCCTAGATTTATTGCATTGGCTTGGCCAAACGAAGTATATATCACTCCTAGACTCCTAGATTCTAAATAGAAATTAAATTATATCCTATATTATACCTTAGATCTATTATTCTATATTTTTATTATTCTGTATTTTTATTTTTCGATTTATTTTTCTATTTTTGTTTTTTTGAATAATTTTAATTAAGTTTAATCAAATATTTCTTGAATCTTATCAATTTTTCATTTTATTATTATTTATTTTCATTATTCTTTAATTCTAAAAGTTTTAACTCTACTATTCTCCAATTTTTGAATTTTATTCTTCTTTAATTCTTTTTTTGATTTTATTATTATCTTATTCTATTGGTCTTGGATTCTATTCTTTACCTACTTTTCCAATTTTTTTGGCGCTGCTGCCGATCTAGCACAGAGGCATAGTTGATCATCCAAAGACTTGTAGTTTAGAACGGATGCAAATGCAATGGCATACTCGTAGAATGAAGCAAGAACCAAACAAAACAACAACACAAACCACCAAAATACACAAACCACAAAAAAACAAATCCGCACCGCTCCTGGTGCAAAATGAATACGCTAAGGTGAAATGGTGAAATAGCGAAACGCCTACTGATCTCTATGCACTCAGATGATCTCTTTCATGAGATTTCCCAGCACATACAAACACCGCTTGAGAGTCTGCCCCCATTCCTCACTCTCCCTCACTCCTACTTCTGCCAGCGTCAGCTTTTGGCGACGAGGACTCTGTCGCCAAAATCGGCTGCTGACTGGACCTGCAGGTTCCCTGGTGACGCTGCTTCTGCACGCCTCAATTTTGTCGGCATTGTCGTCTTTCTTCACCGGACCTCACGCGCGCCAAACGTCCGGCCATCAAACCGAACTGCCCAAGGAAAAACAGCAACTTTTGCGTCGTATTCAACTCACTAGCAACCACTTTAAGAACAAACACATACAAACACCGCTTGAGAGTCTGCCCCCATTCCTCACTCTCCCTCACTCCTACTTCTGCCAGCGTCAGCTTTTGGCGACGAGGACTCTGTCGCCAAAATCGGCTGCTGACTGGACCTGCAGGTTCCCTGGTGACGCTGCTTCTGCACGCCTCAATTTTGTCGGCATTGTCGTCTTTCTTCACCGGACCTCACGCGTGCCAAACATCCGGCCATCAAACTGAACTGGCCCTCCAAGGAAAAACAGCAACTTTTGAGCCGTATTGAGCTCAATAGGAACCACTTTAAGAACAAACACATCTAAATTTATTTATCTTTCGTTATTATATATATACTTTAGCGTCGACCCGCTGTTTCCAACAGCGAACTCATCTGAATGGCAGGAAAAGAATTTCATAAAGATTATTTTTAAAAATATTCCTTTTTTTGGCAGGCAGTGCTTCAATATGCAGCATGTCCTGACAAATCAAAGATTCTATCAATAATTCTAACATAATAATATAATACGTTTTCCACGTGTGGCCACAGCAGCCACCAACATGGGACCAAAATTCCCTAGCGCGTCTGTGGCCCAAAGCTTTGAATGCACGCCATCCAAGGTGACTCATGCGACCCCACGCTTCATTCCTTTGGTCCCAAATTTCGAGAATTTATTTTTCAACCTGCAACAAAAAGGAACTAAACTTATATAAATATATACATATATATATATATATTTTATCTTTTAAATAAAACATTTTTCTTAAAAATAAAGATATAGAAATAATACTAACAATAAAAGAAATAAGGATAAAAAGTAATAGTGATATGAATGTTGGAGGTGGCATCGGCATGATAAATATGGAGGAATAAGCTTCGTGAAACATACACTCCCAAACCACCATCATTATTCTAGGCATCACCTTGACCTTCATCCACAATTACATCAAATCCATCAGCTTCGATTTCACTTTTGATCTTCCATTTCTTCAGACGTGGCAGCTCGCGGCTTGCCATGAATTGCATCCCATAAAAAATCCCAATCGCATGCTCGAAGCAATGCTTGCAACCATTGGGGTTATCGGATTTCATGGCAAACGGTCAAACCTCCAAAAAATATTGAGAATATGCAGGTGATGGTAAACAAAGGTCCGGCCAAAGGATGATAATCAGGGTGACTGGAAATCCGAATGGCTAGGCTGAGAAGAGCGACCGAAATATATCTTATATGGAATAATCCTCAAATCAATGAAATTATCGATATTATATTTTCTTGAACAAACCATTATTTCCAAAAAATAATGGATCTGAAATATCCAGCATAAACCAAATCCCCAAAGGTTATGGCAAAGATATCGAGATATTTCTGCATATCAATTTTTTTCTAAACCAATGTGCCAACATCCGAAAGTGGTCATTCAATGCAATTCCGCTTCTGTTTGAATAAATTAAAATCTATATAACCCAATAGTTGGAATATTTTCGAATATCCAAAATAAAAATAAAAAATTATCAATCGCAATCGCCAGATTGAAGGAGCATTGCCGACTCAAAATAAAGCAGGAAATAGCTGAGAAAGAATTCAATAGCCAGATGAAAACACCACACGTATATATATCCACTTCATCAAATGCCAAAATAAATGCAAAATAAATATATCTATATATATATATATATTCTTTACTATATTATTTTGAATTATTAAATATTTTTCAAGAAAATTATTTCAAATATTTTGAAATTTTGAATCNGATATCAGTACCCAAAAAAATCTTCAATGTCTATCAATACCATCATCATCAATTCCTTCTCTTCTCTCCACTTCTCTTCTTCTTCTCTCTCTCTATCTCTCTTCCTTCCTTCTTCCTTCCTCACTTCTATATCTTCCTTCCTTTATCTTCCTTCCTTCTCATCTTCCTTCATTCATCTTCCTTCCTTCCTTCTTTACTTCTATATCTTCCTTCCTTTATCTTCCTTACTTCTCATCTTCCTTCCTTTATCTTCCTTCCTTCCTTCCTTTCTTCCTTCCATCCCCTCTCCTCCTTCCTTCCTTGCTTCCTTCCTTCTTTCTCCTTCAATCACATCATCAGCACCGTTATTAGCGTCGTCGTCGGCGTGGCGTCATCATTACCATCACCAGCAGCTTCGTCATCAGCAGTGGCCAAGGGTGCACATCTGACAACCCTTTCGTTTCATCCTTGCGTTTGCGTATGGTATCTGCTGAACAGCACGCATGGCCCGAAATTCTGAGGGCACATGCTCAAGATCTCGTGATGAGCCAAAGCCTTACCTCCAAATGCTTCACAAAGAAAGGTCAAACAACACCGCATTGCCTGAACGTATCAGTAGTGGCATCAGTATTGGCAGCGTTAATGTAATGATGATTTGTCAGCACGACTTTTTCGTCTGTTTCCCTGTCACCTCTGTCTTTTGAACGACACGATTTTGTGACAGGAATGAACAAGTAGAATCAAATAGACATGTTGTCAAAAATTCAAGTAGACATGTTGCCATCGATTTCTTTCAAAAAATCCTGGAATTTTGAAAGGTTGGACGTAGCGAATTGCATTTATGAAGGAAAGTTGTATCTATGAAGGCGAAGATGTACTCATGAAGGGGAAGAGGTACTTATGAAGGGGAAGATGTATTTATGAAGGGGAAGATGTATTTATGAAAGGGAAGATGTATTTATGAAGGGAAGATGTGTTCATGAAGGGGAAGATGTATTTATGAAGCGGAAGATGTATTTATGAAAGGGAAGATGTATTTATGAAGGGAAGATGTGTTCATGAAGGGGAAGATGTATTTATGAAGCGGAAGATGTATCTATGAAGGAAAGATGTATTTATGAAGGGAGAAAAAAATCCTGGAATTTTGGAAGAAATTGAAAGTAAGATGCTTTCAAAAACCAAAGAAATCCCTGGAATTTCTCATCTCAAAAGTGGACAAATTCGGGGAATTTTTGAAAGAAAATCAGAACGTAACGTGTGAGAGTCCGTTCTTACAAAAATTCCCGGAATGTTTGAACCTTTTGTAACTGCGCGTTTCTACAACTCAAAAGGGAATCGAAGATGTGCTGGCTGCAGATTCGTTAGAGATGCAGTAGGTGCCCAGATTTCCATCAAAAAATCCCGGAATTTTATGAGGAATGGTTGAGGGAAGCCTCCGATGGAGATTCCGCACACAATTTTTGCGATTTGTCGTTTCCGATTTTATGGTATAAATACATATTTGTTTATTCTTTATTATATTAAATAATCTAAATATGATTTTATTATATTTTTTAATAATAGATACTCTCCATGGATCCATACCAATTAATAGATACTTGGCAAGTAGCTTTGAACACCTCAAAAGGGTTAAAAAATTACCAGCACCTTTATGGCCTTTTGCGTACCATGGTGATCCGCTTTCATCAAGACTAATTACACCAGCAGTTCAGTACAGCTAGATAAACCTACTGGGATGGACCCAATGGTACTTAGTAACTGGATTATAATATCTGTCTATAAAAGTAGGTTGTAAGTCCCGCAAATAGGTTATAAACCAACTTACTAACTGTATAGCTACTAACTTCCGTGGACACCCTAGTAGGAACCATAAGAATGACCCAGCGCGTGAATGCCTTGGCCATCCATCCACCATGGCTTTCAATTTGCTTTTTGTTGACGATTCTTGTCGTTGTGTCTGTTGTCACCTTCCAACTAATACCTATCGTAGGTGCTGGTTAAATGACTTTCAACAAGATATGAGTCACATTCACATTGGATCATTTGCCAATTTTACGAGTGCAAAAAAAAATGTTTAAAAAACACTTTGAAAACACAAGAGAAACAAAAAACATCAAAAATATTATTTAAATTCTTTGATCAAATTGCACCTTTTGCATTGAAGGTATAGATCGAAGTAGGATCAATTTGGGGATAGGGATGCCTGCTATCTCTTCTCGGTGTTTGTTGGGTTTTGGCAGCAAAGCTGGGGTTGGGTGGAAGAAACAGAGTATGGATTCCCAAAGTTATTTTGAAAATTGACAATAATTAGGCATTGATGCACTGTACACTTTGCAACGCCTTCTGCACAAAACAAATGGCTTCTTCGATCGGCAAATGGTGATCGTTTTTTTTGAAGTGCGGTATCTAAAATCAAATGATGGCCAATTAATTCATGAAATGAATGAATGTGGAATGTGGTATACTTTCTTGCCTAAAACCGTGGAAGAAAAAACAAAAATGACCATACGTTTGATTTTTTTCACCCGAAATGACATGATGAAGTGTCCATAAACATTGAATCTTACCCAAGAGTGTTTTGGGGTGGCCCACTATTTTGTATGGACCAGTAATGTCAGTCTCATATCTATCAAGCCTCAACAAAATAAGGTCAGTCACTATTGCCAAGCAGCGCTCTACGCGTTGAAAAATGGAAGACTTATTGATCTAGTTGTCCTTGAATTTGCTGGTTAGATGCCTGGAAAAAAATGAAAAATATCATCCCAAAAGGTGGTTTAATGATGATTTATCATGGTAGAAAGTAAAAAACAACCTTAAACAAATCACAGAGTCACTTTAACTTTAAGATCTTTTCTTCGTGGACAAACATCTCTCGAGATGCTAGTTGCCCCCAGCTGGCTCGTCACTACCATGACAGGAACCTTTTTATATATCACCAACCCGGTCCAAATGATTCAAAGTGACCTTTTCGTCCCCTGGTTGGAGGTCATTTAACCTGTGACAGGTTCACTTAACCATCCCTCCGCAAGGTCACAAGAGATATAACACCAGTTGTAGCTGGTAGGGGCCCACCTTGTGTACATACCTACATTTGGAAATGTTAGGGGGACATGTAGGCATATACCCCAGACATTGAGTGTCTGGGAAAGCAATGTAGAGCTGGGATTGGAAGCAAGCGGCCATTTAGGGTATAGATGTACCAGCGTTTACGGTAAGAACGCGCGGGTAAGTATAGGTATCTATACAAGTGCGGATAGACTTGCGACTCTTTGATGCTTGGCAGAAGTTTAAAAAACATATTGGCTGGTGATGA
Source organism: Breviolum minutum Mf 1.05b.01 (assembly GCA_000507305.1). Classification (NCBI taxonomy): domain Eukaryota; class Dinophyceae; order Suessiales; family Symbiodiniaceae; genus Breviolum; species Breviolum minutum. The sequence continues at coordinate 19,647 of DF239837.1, forward strand.
ATTCCATGGTATAAAATCACAAAAAAACTGCCTTCAACGAATCCGAGGTATCTTGATTGAACGTTAATTTTGACCTAACACCAAGTTGATAGTTGTTTCAACCCAATTCAAAAATGAATATCAATTATTACACTCCCTGAAACTAACAGGTCGCTCTTGAAAATCCATGGTTGGAAGATGAAATTTCCTTTTGGGATACCCCATTTAGGGGCTATGTTAGTTTTGGGGAGGGTAACGTCAGATTGGATCATGCAACAGTCAATTTTCGGGATGAAGATTCCAACAAAAACTCCTTGAACAAAAAACATACTAACATCCCAGTTACTAGGGTTTCCCATAATGAGCTATAACAATTCTATCTAAAACCACTAGTAGTTGCTTCATGTTCTTTTCACCCCCTATGTGACCTATTTGACCCAAACAAACTTTCAAGCTTCAGGGCAACTTTTTGCGAAAACCCCCCTTTTTTTGCGCGACGAACGCCAGATATGTGGCATCCGACTCTTCCCTGGTAGTTCAACGCGCCAATGGCAAGGCAATTGCTTAGCAACTTGCACACTTAGCACATCGACACATCGACACCAAACAAGGGGTGAAACAGTGGTTGTTTTGATTGGCCTAACTAATGCGCCCAGGCACCTTGACCCACTCGGCATCGACTCATGCAAAAGCTTTTGACAGTGAAGTGAAAGTTGGCCCAAAATACTCAATGTATGCCCTACAAAACTGGGAAGTATCCAAAAAATCTAAGTGTATATGCAGGTCTATATACCAAAAAACTGAGTAGTTTAGAGAAAATTGTAGGCAAATATGCCAGCTCCATTGAGTGTACATGGGTTTTGGTAACAGTTTCAACCAAAAAAAAAGGTGGTAAATATGTCCACACCTGAAGTGGACTTAACCTTCCGTTGACAACTGTGATTTTGGAGGTCACAGGACATGTTGAAGGTGACGTTGCCGAAACACAACGAGCCCCGAGAATGAAGAGAAACTTTTAAGCTATAACTATAGGCAAAACTTTGGTCTGATTCAAAAGGCCTATTTTCAATGAGCGTTTTCTTGTTAGATGCAGGGAAGGGTGGATTTAGCCCAGCATCTGGGAAGCTTCGGTTCTAGTGAACGACAGAATATCTTGGATGTTCCCCAGTAAAACGCTAGAAAGAAACACCAGGTGTAAGTGGGTATAGGAAGACATTGAATGAATCCCACCTATCCAACACTATACAGGCCCAATTACTGTAGCTACCATAGTCTTTTCCGATGCTTAGAGAAAGTTCCAAAAATATTCTCCCAAACGGTGGTGTTTCAAAGAGGTGGTATAATCTGTACAAAATCACCAACAAAGCAAATCCAAGATATTTGGGTTTCAAACATATCCTGGTTGATTGGAAGACCTTACTTTTTTCTCATGAAAATTCCAACAAGATTCATTTGAAGTGTGTTTTTTTTTGAAAATTGAACACTTCAACTACCCCACACAGGATCGCATCCCAACTTCCCAACTTATCGTTTCATATGATGACTGGTCAACCTACCCGCCCCTTTAACGTACCCCTCCCCCAGAAATAAGGGTTTCATAAGGCCTTATTAAGGGACACCAAGGGTTTACTATTATTTCTGGAGGGGTACGACATTGGGGGGTAGTTTGGTTAACTTAGAGTTGCGACTCTTCGATGCTTGGAACAAGTGACTTCAACATATTCCCTCAAATAGGATCCATGTATGGTATATTTGCCTACATTGACCATCAAAATCAACTAAATCTAGGTCAATACACCAGTCCCATGGATCCTATGGGAAAAATGGTGGTTTAATGGTGATGAATCCCAATGTACAATCTGTAAAAAACATCACCTGAAATAAAACAAATCCAAGTTGACACGGGTCGCGGAATCGTAAAAATAGTGATGATTGTTTTTCCCGCTGTGAACCAGCGATTAGGCAGATCCCAAAATATGTCTTATCTAAGAAAATTCCAACAAACCCCTGCAACATACCAGAAGTTCCCCCCAAAAAATGAAAATATGACAGGATTTCCCAACCATAAACGGGTAGTTGAGGGTCTGGGGTATGTTCCACGGGTCTGTTGGGGTTTTCTGAGATATTAATATATACTGTTGATCAAACCTAGGCACACTTCACGATGCCTTACAGGTCATGGAGTCCACTGAATTCTCACAGCCGCGCAGATACATCGTTTAGGTGCTGCTGATCTAGTCCTGGGATCGAAGAATGGTCCGAGTCTTCGGTAGGATTCCTTAGGGAGCTTGTATCACCTCATGTCGTGAAAGTGATGTGTAGATTTCAGATTTGTAAAACCTTTGAGGTCATGTCATTTACAAGGTTGACCGACCCCTACTAGTCAAATGGACTTATAACCTCTATAAATGGTACCCCACTCATCCATGGTTCCTTCAAATGACTACACTACACACACCAAAATCTAAACAAAAAATGGTGGATTGTATGGATTTTTGATTCCCTTTCCAAGAACTTCTTATTCAGGTTCCATGATTCCCATGTTAGTCTAGTTCGTGGTTTCCACCAAATTAGTCAAATTTCACCATTTCCCCAAGGTAGAGGTTTTTTCCAACAAAAAATTCCCCTTTCGAATTTCAAGCCACCCAAACCCACCCAAACCCCCGGGAACCTTGCCACATTCGAAGCAAATGACCTTGTCTCCTGGCATCATAGCCTTGAAGCAGAATTCGAGCTGAGTGGACAACGGGGACCCCTGTGAAACTTGTTGTATTATTAAACGTCCTGGAAAAAAGGCCTGAAAATCTTAGGCCCCAAAAGCCCCAAAAGGAAAAAAATCATCTTCCAACCATCATTCTTCAGGGAACGTTTTAGTTTTGGGGAGTGTAATCTAAATCGCTCCAACAAATTGTTCCTCCAAATATCGCGGCCTGGAAGCCGAAGCGTTGACACCAACTACGAATTTCTGGCAGATTGTTGGGATCCATGAAAAAAGGGGGACGAGTTTCTTGGGAGGTGTGACCTCCTTTCTGATTGGGGATCAAGTTGGACTGTTGATGGTTCAGAAATCCGGCGATCACCAGTTGAGGTTGGAAGTTTACCTCATTATCTACAGGGTTTGATGCATTCCAGGTGGTGCAGGACTTCTTCCATCAACAGGACTACGAACTACATCTGGAAAAACATGTCTTGTCGCTTCCCTCTTGGATTTCCTCCCAACCCGGCACATCATGCTTTTTGCCACAGACCTTGTCTGAAAAAACAGCGCCCCCTAGTTCTTGAGATAGTGAAGTAACATCAGATATACAAAGTATCCACAAGTGGTAGGTTGATAGAAGTAAATGATTTGTATCAACTTCACTTAATAAACTGAGAAAAAACTGTTCCAACCTGCAGTTCAGAACATCAAGGAAACTTCCCGCTTTAAACCACACTCTTGCCAATGCACGGGTTTAAGTGAAGCCGGTTTTGGTATCTTTTTCGGAGTTTCCCAGCCCTGTCTCCAGGTGTCCCCAACAGTCTCTTTCCCTGGAGGCGCTGTATAAACAAAGCTCACCCTGAGATCGGAATCAAAGTTGAGAGTTTTTTTCATGGCGATCGTCAACCTACCCCCCCTCACGTACCCCCCTCAGAAATAAGGGCTTAATAAGGCCTTGTTTAAGGGAAACCAATGGTTGATAAGCTCTTAATAAGGCCTTGTTTCCGGGGGGGTGGTACGTTAGGGGGGGGGTAGGTTGACTAGCGATAATTTCTTTTGTGGGATGTCCTGCTGGTACTTCGTAAAATGGATTGAAATGACCCCCTGGAAGTCAACCACCATTCTTAAACATGGTGGTTCTTTTTGGATGGTGATATAGTCCCCTACTAAAATATTGGTGCTTCGGAAACCAAGCTATACAAAAATGGCGGTTGGACTTCCAGGGTATAAGTAGGTTGGATACGTCCTAAAAATAGGTGGTTGAAAAAAAACACAACTTACTAACGATCGCAAGGATCACTTCCATGGACATCCCTTCGGTTCATGCATTCGGTACAATTGGCTTGATGGCTACAAATCTATCGAATGGTGGGATGAGATGATTTATTGGACAAAAAAATCCAGCGGAGGCAAATCTACTTTAAAGTCATGTAGCCATGATTAACTCATATACAGTAAACGACATGTTTGAGAGTTTGATGGTACACACCTCTAAAAAACTAACAGCTGGAACATGAAAAGTAAATGCTTTCCAAGTTTAGTATCTCCTGTTTCCATAATTCCATGTTTGGGTGCAACCATGTTAGTGTGCTCGAGGGTGCAAATGAAATTTCACCCCAGAAATTTAACGTAGATACCCCAAAAATTGCCATCTCTTGAAAGCAGAGTCATCTTTTTCAAGCACCATCATGTTTGGGCTTTCACTGGTACCCACCATCGTTCAAGGTCTATAAATGTCAACATGGTGCCGGGATACATGATACATGGACAATCCTCAAACACATGGAACTGTTTTCAGCGAAAGGAAATTCAGCTTCACCAAATGGTTTTGGCAAATACATGTACGGGTGTGGCTTTCTCCCAGGATTCCAGTGACCACCAAGATGACATCGCATGTTTAGTTTTAGTAAGGGTTTCCGAGTTAAACCTTCATTTGCCACTGCAATGCTGGCAAAAAAGCCACGCCCAAAAACATTAGTAATAGTAGGCTCTTGTAGAAACCTAACATAAACATCCAACATCATCATGTTTATTCGTAATATACCATGTAAATCAAATATGGTTGATTCTCCAACCAGGCTCATGTTAGTTTCACCATTCATGGAAAAACAACAAATTGATTTCACCGATGTTTTAACCCCAACTGAGCCACGAAAAAAATATATGTTACCTTCCATATACTGGTTGTTTAAAAGGGATCCTTACAATGGATTATTAATGACTATCATAATCCCCACCCACACAACTGGGTAGGATAATACTCTATATACCCTAAACAACGAGGGTTTTGTCGTTGTTCGACTATCTCAACTAGTGAACTAAATGTTGTCCCATCAAACATTTCCCTCGAGTGAGTTGGTTTGTCTCATAGTTGCAAACGGAGTCCTGGGGCCCCCTAAATGGCCTTATAAATTGGTAACTGGGGTTATAGCATTTAGAATCGCAATAAGTGGAGTTATTTCACCCGTTGTAACCCTAAAAATAACTGCTAGGGGCCCACCGATAGCAGGAATCTGAGGTAGCAAATCTAACGAAACACTCCCTAAACCCAAGGGAAAAAAGCCTTCAACTATGGGAATTGTTGGTGTCCATGTTAGTTCTCAGGGGTGTATATAATAGATTTGGCGGATTCCGGTTTTAAAAAACATGAAAATGGCTGTCCCAATGTCAACGGCTTTTGATGTTAATTCAAAGCAAAACAAATGCATTGTGCTTTTTTACCACGAAAACAATAACAAGATGGCTATTTTAGAATATCATTATGAAAGTATATAGATAGTCATAACTTGACAGTGACATCTCAGGTTTTTTCACCTGAAGGGTGTCTGTGAGGCACGTTTTGGGCATCCGCGCTTCACAGTCTTCTTGTTGGTTGCTTTGGAATCTGACAAGCGCGAGGCGCGCACCGTCATCTCGCCACCACTAGATCCTGGAACGAAAGATTTACAGTGGGGATTCTCGTGGGATCTTTATTCATTGCAGCAAAATACTTGGATTTTGCTTGTTTGATGCTTGGAAAAAGTAAAGACTATTCAGACTATTCTATCATATTCTCCCAAATGGTGGTTTGATGGTGATTTATCATTGTAAAAAAGTAAAACAAACAACCTTAAACAAATCGTCTATGTATTGTTGGGATCCGTGCATGTTTGTCCATTCTTTGTTTGGTCTTGGACTTTCAGGGCCCTTGAACAAGGAGAAACATCTACAAACCACTAATTTTTGGGTTTCAGCCATTAGTTTTCGGGGATTAAAAGGTTTTTGCACTAAAAGATTGGTAGTTTGCGAGATGTTTTTCATGTTCCTTTTCCTATAGGATCCATGGGACGATGGTATATTTTAATATCTACCTATACATCAAATATACCATCAAAAATCAACCATTCATGGTTGGGTCCTGTCTAAATACTGGTTCACAGTGGAGGTTCGTAAAGGTTTAAAAGACGAGTTCCCGGATCTTAAAATTGGAATAGCTACCGGGCTACCCTGCTGGGCTTCCCAGGGTTTTGGCAAAATACCCAACATGCTTGGATTTGCTTCTTCGATGCTTGGAAAAAGTTGTAAAAACACCTTCTCCCAAATGGTGGTTTAACATGGTAGTTTTAACAATGGTAGAAAGTTAAAAAAAATCACCTGTAGTAGTCATCCAAGTTGGATTTGTGGCTTCCCATAGCATTCCCCTGGGACATGAAAATTGGTCCCGTAAGTGAAAAAAAAAGATCATTGCGTCGCCGACTTCCAGGCCGTTCGTTTACAAAGGGATGCAAACCTCAAAGTACAGATCGATTCTGTCACAAGAGATCATCACATTCAGATCTTTCATCGAAAGATGTATTGTTTAGCTTTGCTTAATTAATTGAGTTGGGAAAAACAACAAAACATATTCTTGATAGAAAGTAACAAACATCAGATTTGTTTCACAGAGTCATCATTTAAAGCTCCCGCCACAAAAATCCACAAAAGGAAACTCTAAGCTCTTGTTTGCCACCCAGCTGCTATGCCGACCGGCAGGACCTTCACAAGAGACACACCGAAAAAACGACGGGATTTGGAGCCGCTTCCCATAGCCAAGTGCCAGCACGAAAAAACTACAAAGTGGGACCCTAGTAGTTATAAATGGAGGTTATAATCCATCTAAATGGCCGCTGGGGTTATAGCAATTAGAACCGCTACAAGTGGAGTTGTAACCTTATATACTTACAACTGGTAGGGGCCCACTTCGTAAGCACGTGCTCATTTGCCTCATTTCTCGTATGGAACATGGGTGTCAATGTTATCATTTGTTCATGTGACCATCACAAAGTTCCAGCCCAAACAAAGTTTCAACTGTTGATTCAACGTTTCCTACTGAATAATGCGGCCATCTCCAACAAGTTAAAAGTCAGCTTGCGAGAGGCTCTCGGTATAATAGGTCCCATACGTATTCAATCACTTGGGGTCATTTCAAGAACCGTTATGAAGTTTCAATCAAAACATCAGGTCCCAAACCGCAACAAAAAGGCTTCAAGACATGACATTCCTTCTCCCATACTCTACAGCTTCAGAAAGGAAAATTTGCCAAACATATTAATGTATAGGAAATTCATCTTGGAGATACATCCCGTTTTCCACTGCACCCATGATTCACGGGCATCCGTACTGAGAGGTAGACCCTTGCTACCATGACCTTGGTCGGACGTTGGAGCCCTGGGATGGGGATATGTTAGCTCCCTGGAGGGTATTCTTTTGAGTAGGGCCTGTTCTGTAGATGAAAATTGGAGAATTACAAAAATCATAACTATCACTTGGATACATCCCGTTTTGCAAAAACATTTTTTACCATACATGTGTTAGGTAGGGAATTTAAATCATCCAAAATTGGGGTTTCTATTATCTTAATAGTCGGCTTGACTTCTAGGGTGGGTGAAATAACCAACGTGCTTAGGAGGAAAACCTTGCACCACCTGTCATGTATGAAACCCTATGGAAAAACAGGATATTCTCAAATATCAACGGCTGCAGGATTTCTTCCATCAAAAGTAGATGTGCCAGAAAATCGGTAAGGGGATCAATGGGTGAAATAATAAGCTATAAGATCGGGTATACCAATTGGATTACTAACTGCATTGTAATCTAAGTTCTCTTATTGATGCATATTTTGTTTAGAATCTTTTCCACTGATGGTGAATAATTACCTTGGGACCGCAACATGGCTGCCAAAAGAACTATCTTGAATGAGTACCCATCTTGAATAAGAGCCTTACTTCTTCCTCCAAAGGTTGAAAGCTTATAACCAGTGGCCGGGTAAGTGTTCAAAACAGCCCTCTATTTAGGTTCCATCGATAACCATTGAGGACCCTGTCTCATCGAGTTGATGGTGTCAACCTGCCATCTAAAACAATTGAAACCACACCAAGTCATGTTCTTGTTGCTGTTCCAAACATACAGCTGACATGATTTTATGGACAGTTCAAGCGACCCGTCTCCCCGTTTCGGCCAAGTAAGGGGCCTAATAACAGCCTCAAGGGAACTTACTAGGGTGTCCATGAAACTTAGTAGCTACCTGAAACCCGAAACAACCAGTTTCAAATGGGTGCTTAGTGAAACAATTATTTCCAATGTAAAGATTTGGAATCATCCAATGTAAACAAGAAAGGAAATATATAAATGGATGTTTCAGGTTCTAGATAGTTCGTAAGTTGGGTTATAAGTTCCAATCCCTACTTTGGACTTAAAGACCCACTCACAAAAAGCGGAGGGATTGTTTCAATCACCCACTACCTATACCGTTGCGATCAGTTCCAGCGGGACATTCCAATAACCCCTTGTTATAAGTATACCCTTCCTAAAACTACCAGGTTACCATAGCCCCTGAAGATAAACATTAGCAAAAGGAAAGTAATCTCCCAAGCACCATTTTGTCAGAAGTGGGTCTCTACCAGTTATAAGTAGGGTTATAAATCCACTTATAGGGGTTGTAACCCCAGTCACCCATTTATAAATGCCATTTATAGGGTTTTGAACTCCATAAATAACTATTAAATCAAATCGATTAAGGGCCCACTTCCCGGGGTGGGGGATGATTTTGCCATTACGAATGTGATGAATGTACCAAGTGACGCCCCGAGTGACGTCCCCGGTCCTCCTCATCGTCACCTGTTAGGGACGGCATGGATGATCACTTTGACAAGTCATTGGATATGGATCCCATAAGTGGATTTTGGCCCACACTTCAGGGGTCATTATATTACATCAACCCAAACAATGCACCACAGTAGCAGGGAAATCCCTCAAAATTACCATACATTTGCATTCTTTTATTTCCCCAAAATGGGTAATTGAATGACACTTACACTTAGAAGTGGGGAAAACAAAAAACGAAAACAAAACGACTGGAATCCAAAAATGGAATCCAGGTTTTTCAAGTTCGTTATTATTTTGTGGTTCAAAAATGGTCGTTCTTCGGAGGCAGGTGGCTGCGGTTCTAAACAACTTCCTAAGCATGATTGCCGATTGCCCTTTTGTGCAACCCGATGACATCAGCAATTTCCTGATCCTCAGCCTAGAAATGATTTGCATGATGCTTACAATTCCTTTTTGGTACCCAATGACCGAAGCTATGTTGGGGGTTCCGCCCCCCATTGTGACAAATATGTTCGTCAAATCGTAAATCTTTGCAGGATAAACATGGAAAAAGTGGAACCACCACGCATGATTTTAAGTGATTGATTTTAGCACTGCCATTACGCCCCCAAAAATTTAACATAATTAGATACCCAAAATGATGGTTAAAATGTCTCTGGGGTTTCAAATTAGCGTCATTTTGCATATCTAGATAAAATTTACAGAAGGTACAGCCACATCACCAATACAAGACCACGAAAACCACTATCCTTCCCATAATCATGGTTCAACAAGGATGCGTTTGGGGCCCTTGCCGTCTCACCGGTTGCCATGTTCCAACTGAAGTCATTGAACTCACTGATTCTTGGCGAAATTGACAATAAAATTCCCTCTGAGTAGATGCATCACAAAAGAAACGGTTTGAACAATGAAAAAACAACAAGTTGAATTTCAACAGGGAAATCCACAGCCACACCAATACAAAAACCGAGATTTGAAAGGAATAGCGGTGGGGTCAGAGTATTAATACAATGCTTACATTGCATGAGAAAAGACAACACGTTTGACGAAACAAAGTACCGTTCCCAACCATAAACCCACCCAATTCCACACAATGATGTTATGAATCGTGTGAAAATATAAGAACTTAGATGTGTTTCAAATTCATGGAAAAAATTGCCCAAAAATATGTTCCAAAAAATGGGTAATTTAAGGTTATTTTCATCCCATGGGATCGAATCCGCAAAAAATCACCAACAAAAACAGATCCAAAGTGAAGAATCCTTAATCATCCCCAAGGATCCACAATAATTCCCCACGGATTCCCTAAGAATCCCTAAGAAATATCACTCACTTTCGCGTTTCTCGTCACCATCACCCACCAAACAAACAACGCACAATTTGGACCTCCGGTCGTCACTTCCGCCTCAGAATGAATTTTGACACCACCGAGGGGGAGGCCGTTTTGGTCGTTTTGAGGTGTGACATGGGGCGGTTTTTTTGGGTCTCAAATTGCCAACCCCCCCAAAAAACAGATGAAACCGTAGAAACCGGAAACAAAAACAGAGCTGGTTTAAAAAAGAAGGGGCAATTTCATAGCCACTGAAAAATAATGGTTGGGAAACCATGATTTCCTTTTGGGGCCCGGTAAATGTTCAGGGGCGTTTTGGTTGGTTTGAGGAGGAAATGATTTTTCCAAAGAAAGACTGAATTATTTTTGTCTATTTTCAAATTCACGTTCACCTAGGGCTCGCAATTGAACCCCTACAAAGGATGTGGAGGGCTGAATCCTTCTCAACTGAATTGCACTGGGGCGTAGTGATCATATACACCCGTGAATTTTAACAACCCCCACCTGAAAAATGATGGTTGGAAAATCCATTTCCTTTCGGGATGGCAAGTTTAGGACTCAAGTGGCATCGGATACCCTGGTGCAAAGTTTTATTGGAGTAGATTTTGGGCTGGGCCTGTCTTGATCTAGTATCTTTCCAACAAATGCACTTCGAGATATGTTCCAGAGGTCAGTTTGCAAGATCTGAGAATTAACTAACCAACCAGACACCGATAACTTTGTAGTTGTTTTGTTGAGGCTGGCAAAATATTGACCGGTGGAAAAATGCCCCTGCAACAGCAGGCAAACAAGGAAAGGTGACTCCAGGAGCCTGCGAGTGCTGTTCAACCAGCTACTGTAGCAAACACGCCAAGACACTAATCACCGTAGTGAAAGTCTTTGGCACACAAAGCCCCCTCATGCTGGCCATGCTCAAGGCCATCTGTTCCAATTTAGTCAACAACAATTATGGTACGTAAACTTGCATGTAACGGTCGTCATTGGGTTGTCATTCAATACTCTCACTCTTCTTCACCGTTGCGTTTTGGCAACCAATAGAGATTAAAGGATAGTACGCTACCAGATAGCCAAGACAACAGACTCACAGCTGCTTCCAACCGAGAACCCAGCGTAAGGGAAAGGTTTGTGGTGGGGGTCTCTTGCGTACTTTTGAAAATCTCCACCTGCGCAAAACAAAGAAGCTCGTCAGCCACGGCCCATAGGCCCACGCTGCCAAGCGCCGCTCTTTCCGTATCACGGAGCCAGCCCCCTGCAACTGCATCCTGCAGATTCTCTTCTGCGCAAGCGCTATACAAAGACTGATTCACCTCAAGCAGCCATTGGCAAAAGCCAGCGCCAATAAAAAAGCCACTGCCACTGCAGCAGCTGCCAAAGCAAGATGCGCTGCGCCTGTTGAGACAGTGGGTAGCCCAAACCACGGCTCGATAGTGGACTTGATTTTTGTTGTGGAAAGCATCTCGAGCCAGCTCAGGCTATATTGTATACAATACTAGCATACATATATATATATATATATACGTACGTATTACGCACTATTACATTCATGCTGCCTGTACATTGACAGTATACATACTATATAATACATCGTATATTTCAAAGATACATCAATACATAAAATACAGAATATAGTATTAGCAAAATTCCAAGAAAGATACAACTTACACAATGCAGGCAAGCCCCAAGCCTTTTTTTGTGAAAGGAATCCCTTTACATCCTGTGTTGGTAGAGGTTTAGGGGCTTTCTCGAAAACTCACAAAGACTTGCGCACGCAGCTTGCGGGAAGCACGCTTCCAGTGCTTCGTCGGCACGTACTTGTGCCATGTAGCCGGCAACACTTCGATCGAGCGCAAGATCTTCTGCTGCTGCTCATTCAGCCAAGGTTTGCGCAACCGTAGCGCATTGGACCTGCGCCAATACGTCCACTTTGGCGGTGTGGTGCCTTCTTTCTGATACCCCCGGGCGGTTCGCCCTCAGTGCTTCGCCCGGTTTTGGGCAGTGCCTTCGGTCCTACCTGCCTCAGATCAACATCATGTGCGTAGGCGTGTCTGTGAATGTGTAAAGGCCTTTGCGCATGCAACCCAAGGAACCACCACGTGGTAATCATCAGCTGGGTCCACGACTCCACACGTATCACAGGCCGGATACAAACAAGTGCGTGACCAACAAATCACCCACAGCTTTCCTTCGCAGCCCGCCTGCAACGAATGGTGCGGTCAAATTATTCAGTCAGTCACTGCACTCAACCAACAAAGGGGAGCAAAAGACGCCCGGCCTCAGGACAAGCACCTGCAAGCTGTCCTTTGCGCTCCGCCGTTTTGCGACTGCCTTGGTTCAAAAACCGCGCAAAAACAGGCGCTATCATCGTCCGCAGCAGTTTGCAGGTAACACTAGCACGAGAGCCCTGTGAGCCAAAAGAAGATCTGGCAGTCGTAAAAAAAAAGATTGGCTCACAGCGCCGTCAAACATCCTCTGTCAAAAGCCAACGCCCGTCATGAAACCCATGTTTGAGCATTACCTGTAAAAGTCCAACACCCGTTATCAAGTCAGCGCTCAAATTCTGAATCTCACAGCAGAAAATTACCAGAAAGATATTCAGCCGTCAAAAAACATTTGACCCACTGTGCGCTCGCACGTCACGTCTCAGCTTCAAGATCCAACACCCGTCCTGAAATCCGTGCAAATCCTGAATCTCACAACAGTAACACCAGAAGGGTATATTCAGCGGCGGAAAAAAAATTGACTCACCAAAAGGACTAGAGCGGGCAGCACCGATTCAAACCAGGAGGCTCTGCCCCTTGCCGCGTCCAGATGCTGTAGGTTCCAATCCCGGACAGGACAGAGACCAGCAGGTCATCTGCCCAGGACGAAGAAAAGCGAACGTAGAGCTCCTTTCAAAAAGGAACTTTGGAAGCATCGGTCCCAAAAAAAAGAGATACGTCATACGTCTTCATGATGAGACAATGAGGAAAAGATTATCTGGGAAAAGTCTCCACTCCCAAAATTGAACGTCTTTGGGATGTCTTCTGGAAGTCTTCTTTGTGAGAATCAAGGTCGAGTACCTGTGCCGGCGCCTGCACCAGCAGCAAGTACACCACCTCCACCTCCTATGAGTCAACCAATGCCTGGTTTGAATACTGGAAGTTCCGGAGATCCGTATGCACAGTTGCTTGCAGGTCAATCTGCATTGAGCCAGCTTGTGTTGCAAATGGCACGTGAGATAAATTTGAGAAATTCACCGCGTGTTGGAGCATCGGGTGCAGCAGCCCCGGCACCAAGTCTCAGGGCATTAAAACGGAATCATGGTTGGTGGCATTCTGGCATGTTGGGAAAACGACTTGAGGAAAGCGGTGTCTCGCAAGTTCGGTAACATCAACTGCGAATATGTCGGCCACTCGAGACATATAGGTGACACGCGAGATGGCAAGAGTTTTTTCCAAAGCAGCTACTGACTGGCAATCATGACTGTATCCGTGCTCCCCAAAAAGAAACAATGGATTGAGTTACAAGTTTAAATAGATTGCCCAAGGCCATGTCTCCCCTGGAACAAGGTGACAACTCGGCTGACGAATGAAGAATCTAGTTCTGAGATGGATGGCATCACAAGGGGTAAAAGAAAGAGGATCCCCCGCATCAGCGAAAGGGGAGGGGATGGTCGCAAAAAGGGATGGCTGGCGCACAAGCAGCAACTTATAGTCACACAGCAATCCTTCAAAGATGCTAATGCGGTGCTGCCGGCTCCTGGTGAGCCTGCTCTTGCACGACATCAGTATACCGCTAGCCTCTATCAGAGTTACAACGTCCTTCTTCCCCGTCAACCAGTGGCAAGTAGATGAAAAAGGAGGAGCACCAACAGAGATGTCATATGGTGCAGTTATGCAGTTCGTCTTCACCGCACACGAGATCAGCCTACGGCGAATGCGACAAACATCAGAAGCGGAGACATCGCTGAGCTTGGCATGGTCTGACAAACGGCTTGAGCCAAAATGGCTACGGTGGGTGACAATGACCCACGAAACAAACACCAACGATTTCATTGTTGGTTTAAATTAGGGCCATTTTGTTCGATGTGGATTCCTATAAACAGGAAACGGATCCTGTAGACAAATTGACCTGCCAATAAAATACCTGGTCCCCCCATGACCCTCCTTTTGATTGGACAAGGCCTTGTTTTGGAGGGTTGATCTTCAAATATAGAGGTCATTGGACTCTAGGTATATGCATGGTAATGTATCATAGGATAGAATATAGAGGTGTGTGTTTTGGTGACTCCTTATTCCATCCTTATTCCGGATGGTGGTAGCTTGGAGGTGGGGTCCCAGGATTCAAAAAGATTCCAAGAGCATGTTGGATCTGAGTTTTCTAGTTGGTGGTTCAAACCATTTGAAAAATATTAGTCAAATTGGATCATTTCCCCAGGCAGGGATGAAAATAACCAATGAAATGAATGGCAACGAAAATGATTCTGAGTCAAGCATGTCTAGCAGAAAATATGAATCATTCCTGCAAAATCAAAATAACAATAAAAACTGCAAAATGCAAAATTTACGCCTGGAACCTGAAACATCTGTTTACAAATGGTTGTTTTAATTGGATGATTCCAAATCTTTATATAGGAAATGGTTGTTTAAACATCAATTGGAAACATTTATTAAACTGGTTGGTTGGCGTTCCAGGTCACTATATCCACTTTACATGGCAATTATCTTAGGTCTGATGTTGATTGACTTTACTACTGGAAATTTAGCAAACTTACCATCCACGTCTTGGGTGCAGGTACTGTGCGATAAATGCCAATGGCCAAGAGCTTCTCCTGAAGCGGGTCCAACTGGGGTCCCAAATCTGAAAAGGGACCATTTTAAAAGGAAACTTGGACTTCAAACCATCAATTTTCAGGGGATATGTTAGTTTTCAAGGACGGTAACTTTTTGTGGGTTGCCTGACGTCATTGCGAGGCAAAGTCACACTGGCAAACATGACTTTGTCGGCTACATGGGTTACATCTAAATTTAAACGCGCACAAAAGAGGCCGTTACTTTTTTTTGTACACACCCATTTTTTTTAAGAAACAGTGCCAGCAAAAAAAAGCAACAAAACCTCCCCGCGCTCCTTCCAAAGAAGAAAGTCAAAAAGCTCGAAGTAGGACTTGCCTTCCTGGCAGTAAAAAGTCGCCCTCCAACAGTTCCAACCAATTTGGGATATCTGTGGGTTCCTTCGTCCCCCTAAATGGAAACACGCCTTCAAACCGGAAAAAAATAAATACATTCGGTGTACCCCCCAAAAAAATCTGGGATCCCTTACTTTCCATTACACTGGTTGTTGAATAGGGATCCTTACCCGTACCATCCATGGGAATAGTATATTTACCTACATGAAGGCTTGATTTTTATTGTAAATCTAGGTAACTATAACATACAGGGATCAATTAAAAAGGCAAATTTTCCTACAATTCCCAAACCTGAATGATCAGGGGATTTGGGGGACACTATTCACCACCATTTAAGGTGACCAACCCGGCGGGAAAGGTCGTTATAATTTGCGCAAACAATTGAAGCTGTGATCTTTCTTGGCAAGAAGATTTCCATACTCAAAATGTGCCCTGTCACTAGAATCCTGGAGGAACCCTTGAGAAACTCATAAGCACTGTTGTGCTGTTCATCATCTCCACTTTTCAAAAAAAACACGGAATAATCCCATGCTGTAAATCATACTACATCTAGGGATTTCCCCCAAATCCTATGACATAGGGATAGGATTTTTTGATATTTTTTGACCATCAATCCTACGAGAAATCGGGAGGGGTCTGGATTTTTTTAGGGACCGATAGCTGTTTAAGACCAAGTCATCCAATAATGTGTGTTTCACAGGGATCCTTATAATTCCTTGCAACTTAACTTATAATAATCCCTATAATCTAAATACCTGGGTAGGATTTCATCCCCTAAATACCCCTAAACAACCGTTTGGGCCCCCTTTTTTACATTGTTCACCTGATTTTTAGAAGTTCCCGTTACAAAACCGCAAAAACCTGGGACCCTCCGGACCCATGAGTGGGGAAGTTTCACCATGCGAATGTGTGTCCTTAGGCGAGGCGGTTGGACGAATCCAAAGCAGGAAATATGTCCTTAAGAGGATCTATTACGGTATGCTATAATATGATATATATATATATAAGGTTATGGTATGGTATGGTATATCTATGTATGGTATGGTACCCATATTGCCTACATTTTTTTGGCAAATAGTGGTGAATATACCATACATGGATACTGTGGGTTTGGTTGATTAGTAGGGAATCCCATACTGGGTTGTAACAATACCACCTAGGACCTAGGCCTATAAGATTCTTTCAGTCTACTATAAACTCCTGACTAAACAATTAGGAGCCCTTGTTTTTCACCGCTCAGGAGATATCCAGAACAACAAGGGCGGTATGCTGGAGACGAAATTCCCTCAATATATAAATATTCAAAAAAAAACAGTCACCTCCCCGTGCTTACACACATGGGTAATGGACATCATACCCCTAAAAGGGATTCCTTTCAGCGAAAACAAAATCTCTGTTTACTATAAATTAATATGGAGTAGTATTACTGGTTGGTGGTTTCAACCCATCTGAAAAATATCAGTCAAATTGGAAATCTTCCCCCAATAGCGGTGAAAATTAAAAAAATGAAACCACCACCTAGATTAGTAGGAGTAGGAGTATCAGGAGGAGTAGTGATAGTAGTTGTAGTTGTAGCAGCAGTAGTAGCAGCAATTGCTGTAGTGGAAAGTAGCTAGTAGCTAGTGGGAACTAGTAGTAACTAGTAGTCGTAGCAGTTGCAGTAGTACAACAACAACATCCAAAAACAGATGTACAGCAATTTCCCACGTCAAATGAACTCCATCTCACTTGGCACCCGAACGTCACCATGGTACTAACCTACCCACATAGGGAAGTGTGCATGTGTGATCAAGGGGGGTGGTCACCAAAATCAGCAGCAGAAACAGCAAACATTCTCAACGAAACAACCCTAAGGTCTCACGTGGAAAGTTGAATATATGCCCTTTGCAAAAAGATTTCTTTCTTCCAAGGGAGTCTAACCCCCATGTTCAAGTTCAAAATGTCGGAGGTTGTACCTGCAATGGATAATTAAACCACTTGACTCTGACCTGCACGTTCACCCCGACTGAAACCTCCATTCTCAAATCGAATCAAAACATATGAGGCGCTGGCGAGATCAATTAAAGTAGGGTTGTAGAAAGTGTTGGCCTTGGCGATACGTTTTCCCTCTGGCGGTGGCTATGCATGGAGCATCTGTGTTTGGTTTTGCTTCACGGGAAAGAAAACTGGTATCATTCAATGCAGTGAGAATTTGAATCTTGACTCTTGTAGAGTTAACGAATCTTTTTTGATTTTAAGGTACCGGGATGTCCATGCCACTGAGTAAATGGATTGTAGCCCCTATTTAAGTAGGCTGTAGGTCTCGTAAATAGGTGAAATAAACTAACGTACTGACGAGTTAGTAATTCCCTGGACATCCCAGTAAACAATGCATACATCCGGGTGAAATGGCAAAAAGTTCAACTACCTCATGCTGCCCCTGGGTGTTTGAAACCTGAATACTTCAGGTGGCAAAAAAATATCAGCGAAAAACGTAAGCTGGTCCATCACTTCAAATCTTTTGCTGGCGGATCAACCAAGCAGGTTCTTCATATACCCTAGTCTTCCAAAACCCTCTAAATACCTTGGGTTTGGAGATGTTTGGACCATGTAAAGGCCTTTGCAGGAGGTGTTTGGGGGTCCAAGCACCGAGAAGGTGTTTGGAAGACTAGGGTTAGGGGAAGTTAGTTCTTTAGGGAGATCCCAAATGGTGAAGAACAAAAACAGGTTGGACCATCGTAAAGTGTGGATATCACCTGCACAGGTGGGGGCAACAGGTGTTTGGATGTCTAGGGTACATGAAAAACATCAAAATGACCCATTCATGTAAGATATGTATATATATATATATACCGGTCCTATGCATAGAATTCTATGGGTCCCCCCTCCCAAAATACCCGAATGTTCTGCCTAAAAATGATGCCAAATTTCCAACGTCGTATGCCCCCACTCCCTAAAACGAACAGCTAACGCCACATGAAAAATGGCGAAAATGGTGGTTATACCAGTTTCGTCTACTGCATCGTATATTGATTCCTTTTAAACAAGGTCTCTTCTAAGAACCTCGACCTTGAAAAAAGAATCTCCACTTTTAAATCTTTTGAACTGAAGGTCCCCATCCGTATGATTCTCCAAGTAAGACCCACATCCATGGACTAGGAGGTACCCCCTCCCCGGTTTCAGCTGGTTCCACAAGCTCTGCGGCGCTATAGTGGCTTGTCTTATAAATCTTAAAAACCCTTAAACCCAAACTGGCTAGTAAAATCCCCTCAAAAACACCGTTATTTATCTTATTTCATGGCGAATCTGATATAATCCGGTCAAAAATCACCAGGGTAGGATGGAAACATCCTAGCGACAAATTCCCGGCAAATTGGTCCGTTTTGGTCACAAGGTGCTGCTAGGGAAGCAAAAGTAGTTCCACCAGCAAAGAGACGCCCAGCAGCGAACCTCACCAAAAACCGGGAGAGGTGAATTTTTTGGATCAAAACCCTAGTCTTCCAAGTACCGAAACTGAGGAGGTATGTGAACCCCCAAACACCTCCTAAGCAGGCTTTTAAGAGTTCCATTTGGAAGGATGTCGAATCTTTTGCCACAAATGACAAGACTTCCTAACCTGAATATGTTGTATATACATTTGTTTTGTGGAGGGAAAAATCTATTGGTTATCATCTCAAACCTTTTGGAATTACCTCATTACTACGCAAAACTTAGGTGCCCTGCTAAAGGCTGAGCAATTCCTCTCACGATAAAACTCAAGGCTTTGTAGGTTTTTCAGGGGACGGTCACGATCCCATGGGTACCCAAGATAAGACCTTCAACTCCAACTAACCTTTTAAAAGCCCAAAACATGAAAACCCACCTTGGTTGAACATAGTACTCTTCAACCTTCTGCTTAGGTCCTTGGCAGTCGGGGAGGGATATGTCGGAGCGGGTTCCAAGTAAGGACCAAAATTCAAAAGTACCCTCTCTTCGTTGGAAAAAAAACAAAAAAAACACCTCTTCACTCGCCAACTCCCCAGTCTTCAACCTTTTTGCTTTTTGTAGTGAGGTTTGGACTTTGTCTTTCAGTTAATTCTGACAAACTCTTCCTCCCATGTGGCTTAAACACAACGCCCTGGGAAGATGAGTTTTTCTCTCACAAAACTGTCATATTCTGAACCATGTGAACCATGATTCTTGGAGAAAGACTAGCTTGGATTTGCTTCTCTGCTTGGCAAATGTAAAACATATTCTCCCAAATGGTGGTTTAATGAATCCCATGGTATCCCATGGTACAATCCGGTGGTTTGTAGGTGTTTCTCCTTTCCAGGGTGGTATTTCAGGTTCTTATCAGGGGTGTAAATAAACCATACATGGAATCCTATCAGAAGACAACTCGTTAAACATATTTCGAAGGAACATACCCAAAAAAGGAACCTCGCCTGAAAAAAACCTGGAATGATTCTGTCTTCAGGTATTCCGTTGACACTGTGTTTGCCAGCGACTGTGGTGATTCGATTTCTGGCCCCTCCCCTTTGAGGAATGGAATTGTTGAAAATCATGCAGCCCCAAATGTACTACGGATTTGTAGATTGGGGAGTGTAAACTCAAAACACCCTCATGTCCTCCGTAAAAACTTTTTTTTGGAGGTTTTACCAAGCAGCATTTTATTCATTAACATCTTTATCTCTCATGCCAAGGGATTGGTTGGGTTCCAAAATCGAATCCCAGCCCTCTCCCTTAAAATATCCCTTTAAAATAATTTCTGCCATTTCTTATGGGAGGGTGCTGCTTATGGGTGGGAACTCCATTCATACCTGGCATGAAAATGGCACTCGGGATAATGTTTGGGGTCTTTGCGAAAAACGGGTGGACATGATTTCCCAAAACCCATTTTCAACAAAAACAAATGAAGGGTTTTTAAGCTACAAATATGGCTCAAAAAAAACACTTCAAAAATGAAGGTTCCCAAATGCTCCATGTATGGATTGTTTACCTCAATTAGGTGAAAAACTAGCCACATGAACCAGGGCAAAAATTGTTTATATAATGATATTTCCATCCCATGGAGCATCTGGGGCAGAAATGGCTTCCGCACATGGTAGATGGCACCATGATGTCTCTGCTTAGAGGATCATCCTGCTTGCTAAGTAACCCCCGTTTATAAGCCATGGACTTCGGCCATTTGGAAGGGCTCCCACAATCCGATCCTTAGGACACTTACGATCACCATGGATATTAACCACGTATCCAAGTCATGGGATGATCCTCCAAGTACCTTGTCCAAGCAACTCTTGATGGCTGCTTCTTGACGCTTCGACCAGGGCCAACCTCAACGTACAAGGTGGGCCCCTAGCCTAGTTATAAATGGAATGAAATAACATGAAATAACCCCTATAAATGGCCAAACGCGTTGTGGGTAACTGGGGTTAGCATTTATTGGTGAAAGAGTGGTTTGGATTTGCTTGTTTGGTTTTGTTGGTGGTTCAAAAAGGTCAAACATATTCTTCATGGTAATGAATCGCAAGGTACAATTCCTAAAAAATCAAAGAAACGGACAGAAAAGGTATAGACTTTGGTACAACTAAACTGATCAACCATCAAATCCTGAGACACAAACAAACAACATTTCATGTATAGCTTATAGATGTTTATAGGGTATAGTTCTTCATGGAATTTAATGAACAGGCATCCTTGTGGTGACTTTATATACACATAATAATCCGTTACAACAAAAATGGTGGTGGTTTTTTCATCTCCTAGATAAAGTAAATAACGTTGGTGCCCCGTCTGATCTCGGTGTTAAATGGTGTTTTGAGATATTTTTTTCCACGGCCTTACTCTACGCCAAGTTCACCCCCCGCGTTCCAAAAAAACTCGGGGTCCCTTACTTTCCATGGGAAATCCTGGTTGTTTAATATGGATCCTTGTAATGGTTCATTATGTTCCCCATATAACTGGACAGTAAAATCCCCTATATACCCTAAACAACCAATTTTTTCAATTCTCAAAGGATCACTTCTGCTGTCCCACGCCGAAAACGTCCATGCCATTGTTCTGGGCCCACTGGCTACTATTTTCTCGTCTTTTTATCCTCGCTGAAATTTCAACAAAAAGGTAACAGCAGTTTTTTGGAGTCAGAATTGTTCCAAATCGTTCAGTTTCCTTGGAAAAAATTACTCCTCACATAAACCCCTCCCATTCTGTAGAAGAAATTTGAAGGGGATTCTTTTCGCGCAACCTCACATTCTTCCACATGCCTCTTTTTGCGCTTTCTCCGCAACCGTTTGGTAGAAGGCAGGTCTGACATAGCCAACAACTGCCTGGTTGCTCCCTCCATGCATGTTTGCATCTTCGTGGCACAAACGCCACATTTCCGTAGTACATCTGCCGGGCTCTTCAATCGCTTCAACGCACGGATATAGACATACCGCACCGCGGATGTCTTGCGCAAGTACTCCTCCACCTGGCTTCCTATTATCGTCTCGTCTCGTCACCAGTAGGATGACATGTTTCACATCTTTAAGCATGTTTGAACCCAAGCTAAACTCCCTTCATTTGCCACTGGAATCCTTATGGGGTGGAAGAACCCAGGTAAAACTCGTCTTTCCTATAGTCTTCCAATCACCTTCTGAGGATCGGTGCTTGGTTGGACCCCCATTCACACCTCCTGAGGTTCGGCCTTTAGGTCCTTTGACATCTCCAAAACCAAGGTATGACTGGAGGATTTTGGAAGACTAGGGTCTAGTTTAGGGGGGTCAAACAAGAAATCCCCGAATAAATATAGTTGAATATGAAAATTGCGCTAAACCATCTGACCATTTTGAAGCCCAAGTTTGAATGTTTGGCAGGGGCCCATGATGAATGTTTGGCAGGATAACCTTGAGATGTTCTGACCCCTATCAGCAACAGGCGGTAAGTGAAACTTCAAAAAACATGATTGCCTTGTTTTCCCCAAAACCGATGCGCAAGGCGCAATTTTTTTCAGACATTTGGGTCAAATCTAACCCATACAAGCGAATAGAAGCGTTACCTCTTAATGTTGATGTTTTCCCAATGCAGCAGATGCCTTTCTCGGAGCAAAGCAAAGCGTTTATTCTCTACTTGATGGTTTCCATCGGTCCACTTAGTGTATATTAATATAATATGCATTTGGTTGAGTACCCTCCCTGAAACTAACAGCTCGCACCTCAAAATAAGTGGTTGGAAAACTCTTTTTGGGATACGTACAGCCTGTTTTCAAGCAGTAGGTCAGTTTAGGGAGATGATTTTCTTTTGTGATTTCCATGCAGACACTGAATTTTCCCTCAATTTCCCAGGCCAACATAACCAGCTTTGGGGCCCCCAAACGTCCTTGGCTTTCTTTTCCCTGGAAGCGACGCACGGCTTTTCCGGCTCCAACTGATGGATGAAAAACGATCAGGTAGTACGTGAGCGTACGCGAACTATGAAACCCTGGTTGATTAATACGGGTTCAGATTACTTGGATTTGCTTGTTTGAGTTTGGAAAAAAAACATCTCAAGTGATGGTTTCACGGTGAATATAAAAAGCACCTTAAACAAATCCCTGATTCAAATATACATCTATAATGGCGTAAACACTAATTTCCATAGGAACTGGAGAAGATTTCAATCATCTCCAGCCCCAAAAATTAAATATATATATATAATGAATCACTAGGCATCAACTGGTTGTTTCATTTGGGCAATTTTCTGGTGATTTCCTAGGCCTTAGGGGCCCGGGGCCTTTCATCAGTCCCCTAATAAGTTGAAAAAAAAAGACGGAACCTTCCGCGGGTGGCAATCTCAGAAACCGGTTTCCTTTCTGGAGAGGTTGAAGAAAATTTGATTCTGATCTTCGGTGGTTTTTTCGATTTTTTTTCGGATGTACAAAAAAAAAGCGAAGAAAATTGATGATTTCGAGAAAAAAGGGGGGCAATTTCTTTTTTGATGATGGGCCCCACTTTCAAAAACTTCATGTGTCACCCTGAACATCTAACCCAAAGTTTTTGTTACTCGCCAAGTTCATATCACCAAGCCTTATTGGACTATCCGTGGTCGCAAGTGTGATGTTTCATTTAGGTGTGGTGATCCTTTGGAAATCCAACAGTTGAGGTTGATAGTGTCCCGGACCACGATTTTTGTTGGCAAAATGCACGAATCTCTGATTGTTTTCCCCAGCCTTCTGAAATAGGGCCCGAAAACACACACAACTTAGTTGGATTTGCCTAAGATGCTTGCAAAAAAAAGTGAAAACATATCATCCCAAACGGTATTTTGATGGTGATGTTCATCCCATGGGATCCCAACCCATAAAAAATCACCAACTAAGCAAATCTAAGCTTAAGAATTTTTAGGGATCCCTCATCATCCCCAAGGAATCCCTAAGAATCCCTAAACAAATCCACTACAAGGATCCCTATGATACATGGACCGTCAAAGGTGGGGAATATTTCAAACTAAAAATAGCACAACAGCTGTGGGACGTTTCGAAAAGCTGTAGTTGGTGAAGTCACGACATGCACATCTTTGAAAAACAGGCACACAAAATAATTCAGGAGCACACATAAAACTATCACAGAAAATAATCTACCCCTCCTGGGAACTTTTCATATCCCATTTTAAAGGCACTTTTGAGTTGATGATGTTCCTTTTTCCGTTTGGTGGGATATGTGCTCGTTCTCTGGAGAGATCCGATGATTCTCTTATGGAAGGTGAACATCTTGAGAGAAGGATCACACATCCTGAGAGAGGGATCATTCTAGCATCGTTATCTATATAACTTGGATCGACCCCCACCCAGGATGCTGGCTGGTCACCGCCAGGATGACATTACACGTTTAGTTTTGGGAATCCAATATATATGTATATATATATAGAATCTATAGAATCAATCATACACTGTGCAAACTTATGGGTTTCCGGGATTACCCTCCCCGGCTCGCACCCGAAAATAGTCCATCGCAAAAGGAAACGATCGTATTCCAACCATCCATTTTCAGCTCTAAACTCGCTGTTAGTTTCAGGGAGGGTAAAACTTCTAACCTTTAGTGGACTAAATGGATCATTCCCCAAGATCAACTCTATACTGGGATGTCCATGGTACTTAGAAACTGGACTATAACCCCTATATAAGTTGTAAGTCCCCTAAACTGGTTATAAACCAACTTACTAACTAGTTACTAACTTCTGCGACACCTCTATAGGATCAATAAAAAAATACCCTCATGGGAACCAGTCCGTGTCCTCTGGGTTCTTCAAAATGTTTTTGCATCCCACCCCCTCTGACTCACAGTTTCCCTCCCGTTACTCCGGCAACAACCTGGGAACCCATTGAAACAACGACCGTTTCGTCGTTTCGTTGCGTTTCAACACGTTTCGCCTGTGCTCGAAATTGAACTTCTTTCGTGGGTTGTCCATGCAATCCAGGCCTTAAAGGAGGCCGATTCTGAGGATGGAAGCAGCGTGAGACCTATAATTTCTATGGCGATGTCCGAAGTTGGTTATCAATCTCATGACTTTTTTTGGGAATTTGATGAGAATTTCCGCATTGAACTCTGCAACTATAACAAAACAGGAGTCAGAAACAGTTATTAGCATCAAGAAAATCCAAATCTATAATACGTAGAATTTAGACTGACCACCCCAGCAGCCAATCTTTTTTGTTTGCTTTCCTCCGCATCCGGTAGTGGTGCTGCAAGTGTTTCTACTCCTGCCGGTGCTTCTGCTGCCGCTGGTGTTTCTGCTGCTGCTGGTGCCTCTCGTGTTTCCGCTGGCGCAGCGAAATGCCGCCGCAACTCTTCGACGGTGCTTACCTGACCGAAGAAGCAAAGGTGCACCGATGTTTGTTGTGGTTTGACAGGAGGTGAACAACCACCATGTTACCCTAAATGTCAGCCAGGTGAATATATAGTCGACCTGACTACCACCCAAACCGCCCAAACCGACTTCTTTCAAGTCATTGAAAACAACAATTTTACGGGCCTCTGCCAAGTTCAAATCTTGGCAAAGGTACTTCACCTGGGGCATTTTTCCAAAGGTTCGTGAGTCACTCAACTATTAGCTGGTGGTTGAGCCACCCATCTGAAAAAAATGTTCCTCAATGTGGATCCTTTGTCCAGATAGGAATGAACATCAACAATTTTTGAAACCACCCAAACTATCTACCCTAGCAATTCTTGATGACACCGCGTGTTATCACATGATTTGGGACGTGCGTCTTTGAACGATGTGAACGTCTTGGATCTTTTACACGTTTTGAAACAAGGTGATTCCAGCTGTTCCAGTTCTTCTGCGGTATCGATACGCGTCCATAAAAATCCAGGTGAGCCACTAAAAAACCCGGCCTTACTTTGAATGAAGTACTGGTTGTTTAATTGAGACCTTTAACTGGAAAACGTAGAATAAGGTAGAAACAAAGAAGAAGGACGGGGCCTGAGTGATTATTTTTTCCAACAACAACAACAACAACAACCACAACAACAACCACAGCGACAGCGACAGCGACAGCGACAGCGACAGCGACAACGACAACGACAACGACAACGACGACAACAACGACAACAACGACAACAACGACAACGACAACAACGACAACGACAACAACGACAACAACGACAACAACACCACCACTGGAGCGTGTTGTCGTCCAAGCCATGACACTGTCGCAGCGTCGAGTGCACCACCAAGCGCGGTCAAGCACGACAGCATCAGTTCTGCTAACGGTGCATCGCCGCTGGCTACCGCACACAGCGCAAAGCCTGTAGCTTGTCGCAAGAAACCACAACCACAACAACGGCAGGTTGTTAAGCACGAGAAATCACCGAAACATGTCCATGAATTACGACAAATGAGCCACGAAAACAAACCTCCTACTTTCGATCATACTGGTTGGTTAACAGGGATCCTGGATCCTTATCATGGTTTATTAAACCTCTATAGAACTGGGTAGTATAATCCCCTATATAACCCAACCAACCAAAGTATTTTTCGTGGCTCAAATGAAGACTAAATGGGACATCAGAACATTAAAAGGATACATGGCTCTAGGAAGAAGTTGTAGAGGCTACAGCATCACCTAGTCGGAAGAATTTTCTACACAGTATCTTTTTAGGACAGGACACGAAATGCAACTTTATGTTCAGCGCAAATACACTAGCATATTCATTGCCTGCAAATCCCCTATACACAAAATGAAACTTGTCTCCACCAACTTATACCCAGGGATTTGTTAGTTCAAATTCCTTAGTCGACCAATGGTCTTTACGGGAAAAACAGTCAAAAAAATAGCCAACTTGGAATCCGAGGGTATTAAAAAATAAGACGTCCAGCGCTTTATTTCCTCAACTTCGCTAAGATGCAAGTCGTGCACTCTCGGAATTTCTCCACATCAACACCTTGGGGAAGTTTGGAAAAATATCGACCCTTCCTTTCCTAAGGCGGTAGGTGCCCTCTGGTGAAGCAACTTGGCAATTGACATCCCCGGATTCCTAACTATAGGAGATACATCTTCACAAGGTCCATTTTCTGTGGCCATGTTGGATTACCTTCAAAGAAATATGTTTTTTTGTTTTAGACTACCTTACACCCAAGAACATGAACATGGAAGCTACAAATGGAGGTCTGGGAAGGTGATTTTCCTTTTCAATGTTTGGTGATTTTTTCAAGTGAATCTTCAGGGGTGTAATCATACAATTTGATGGACAATCATCAATCAATATCCGTAGGGATGACCATTTCATCCATTTCTGGACATATTTTACGGTCACTTGGTGGCTTCACCAACCCATCTGAAAAATATGCTTGTCAAATAGGATCATTTCCCCAAGTAGGGTCCAAAGTAGAAAATATTTGAAACCACCACCTAGTTTATCATTATCAACTATCTCATCCAATCCTGTTCTATTCAAAACTGCGAAAACTCGCCTCGGTTTATTGTTATGCATTCCTTTTAAAAAGAAAGACCGTGATTTTTGCACCACCCCTGGAACGTCGTAAACTTCGCACCGTCATCTTTGAAGCATCTTTTCAAGAAAAAATCTCCTTTGTTTCAGTAACGCCTCTTCAAATTTGGTTTCCGAGCGAACCTCCCAGATAATTCAAGATTCATCACCAACAGAAACACTGTGCTTTTAAGACAAAATTGTCATACATTCCAATGGTTTCATTCTCCCTTGACATGGGTCAGTTATACTAGAGTATGGGTCCCCCGTTTCGTGATATAAGGATTTTGACGAATTCGCCAACAACATCAACCTAAACGATGTGGGCTCGTGTGGGATGTTTGATGTCCATGTGACCCTGGACATCAAAACACCTGCTGAGAAGGTATTTGGACCCCCTGAAATAAACCTAAAACACCGAACCTCAGAATTTGGATGTCCGTGTGAAGTGCAACGGAGGACTTTTTTTCTGCCAAAGGAACGTGCACCAAAAAGGACTTCAGGTTTAACACCGTTCAACAAATGGCCCAAGGCGACCTCATGCGTTGCCGCGGGTGGGTCGTGGGTGGTATGGCTATATCCTCAATAGGGAACCGGGAAGCATGCACCCAATAATCCGCTGGAAGTAAATACAACAAAAAACTAACAGCTGGAAACAGCAGAAAAGGTTTGGAAGATGAATTCTAACTTTCTGTTCCGGGCGAATTTTCAGCTACGTTAATTTTTGGGGGTGCAGGCCTGTAGTTCCTGTATGTTCCTGTTGGAGTGTTGGCCCCTTAAACTAAAGCAACCAGACTTTTATCACCTTAAAATCGCAAACTCTGTGAACAATCACAGGGGAAATTTTGGGGCCACACTGCCGAACACTTCCGAACACTTCCGAATCTTTGAAACCACCACCTTAAGCAATCTATGGGATCAATTTAGATTCAATCCATAGAGTCCATGTAATGGTAATATCATACCTATACTAGTTCAAAGGCTACTTCAAAAATACTGGTTTTCACCAAAGACTATTCTTTAAGTAGGGAATTTGAATCATTCACAATTTGGAAGTATCATTTCATTCTAATAGTCCTTGACTTCCAGGGTATACGTGGAAAACACAGAAACATAAACCAATGAAATGTAGCGGAACATGGGGAACAATTATCCCATAGGATCCATGGGATAGGTATATTTCCATACATTTGATCATAAAAATTGAGCCAATGTAGGTAAGTATACCAGGCCCATGGATCCTTTCGGTAAACCATATACTTCCATTAATAGATCCTCTAATTAACTTCACACAATTTTTGCAATCCAACTTGGAACACGTTTATTTCCGTATCCCTCCAATGTTTTTTTTCAGCTCGCCCTTGAAAATTTACCAGGCCCCAAAACGAATTGCAAACGTCTTCAAACCATCAGTTTTCAGGGGCTTTTGCTCTTAAACTTCGAGGGATTTCTTTTTTTCATCTTCATCCCTTTCACGCACCTCGGATATCTCCATGAGTCGTGCATGCAGCATCGCATCATTGAGAAAACTCTTCACATCATCAACGTTGCGCAAGGAATACCTCCGCAGTTGTATACCCAGGTGTTTTTTTTACTGCGGGGCTGTGCGGGGCGGGCCAACAAACCACTAGCAAAAACAACTTGTTGAGCATTTGACCCGTTTGGGTGGGGGAAGTTTCTGATGAGATTTGGAAAATTGGGAGTACCAATATGGAGATCTGAATTTAGGTATACAGCAAAACTGACCATATTTTAAGTGAGGGACCATGGAACTCAATCCGTGTGAGACAACGATCTTAATGAACATGGAAATCTTTCCCAAGTTTTGAGGTGAAAACGAAGATAGTTGAAACCAGGGAAACCAGCACCTTTATATACAAGCCGCGGACAAACTTTAGTGCATGGCGAAGGGACATCCTTAAGTCGGGTGGACCCCTATGTGGCAGCACCTTGGACAAACCATCCTCAGGGTATCGTTTCAGGATGGTGGAAAAAACCTATCGGTTTTGCAAGAATGGCAACCCCACGACTCTCTCAATACTACTTCAGTTATACTTAATTGATATTCATGTAATTATAAATAAATACTACTGTATATACTTGGATTTGCTTATTTGATGCAAAAGGAAAAAGTGACCCAACATATTCTCCAACAAATGGTGGTGTAAATCGAAGTGATGTTCATTTGATGGGATCGGATCCGTAAAAGATCACCAACCAAGCAAATCCAAGCCCTGGAAGTCAAAAACTATCAAAACAATAGTTCCAAAGTTTGGATAATTCAAATTCCTGACTTGAAAAAATAGTCTTTGGTGAAAACCTGTATTTTCAAAGTGGTCTTTGAACTAGTATATATAGGTAAGATACTTGGTGAAAACCTTCTTTTATGGCCGACCTGGACTTCTATGGCATCCTTTTTTGAACCTTCAGCCAAATGCGTCCCAAAAATCCACCCCCCAAAAAGAAAAACCAAGGCGCTGCGGTTTGGATGTTTTGCGTACTTCTTTCAAGGATGGCCAAACATACCAAATCCTTAGCACCAGATTTTCTTTCGGGATCTTCTCTAAGGTTCCAAAAGGTGCGGTTTTTTTTCTAAAGAACTCCTTTGAAAAAAAAACAGATCAACAAATCAACAGGACTCATCTAGTCTAGCCTTCCAGTCATACCTGCTGAGGTGAAGGATCTTTTGGGTAGGTGACTTGGGGTCCAAGTCACCTCCTCAGTTTCGGTGTTTGGAAGCCTGGGACAAATTAAATTGTCTAAGTTGGTGGTTAAACCAACCCATTTGACACATATGCTCGTCAAATTGGATCATCTCCCCGGGATAAAAATAAAAAAAAATTGAATCCACCTAGTCATTCGATTGCCAACCCAAAGAATGCACTCAGGGAAACCCTTAAAATCTACCTTGGATTTGCATTGATTGATCCCACCCAAAATGGGTAAGGGGGGGAAACACCTCCGAAATTTGACAGCTCCCTCCCAGATTTTTGATGCGATAAAAGGAAAGGCTCTCCAAGATATAAAGATTATATAATTCGTCTCCGCAAATTTTCCGCCAAACAGTTTGTTGTTATCAGGCACGACCTAGGAAAAGGACAGCTTCAAGTTGACAGTTGCCCTTTCCGAGCGGAAATGTACAAAGGCCTTGCTCATCATCTGTGGAGCCTTAGTCTTTTGTTGGCACCAGACTCCACCAGAAATCGGACAACTTCAAGGTGCCCCTGCCCAGCTGCTATGGAAAGAGGCGTTGCTCCATCTGTGGTGCCTTGGTCTTTGTTGGCACCCGCATCCACCAGAAATCGGACAACTTCAAGGTGCCCTTCCTGAGCTGCAATGAACAGAGGTGTTGCTCCATCATCTGTGGTGCCTTGGTCTTTGTTGGCACCAGACTCCACCAGAAATCGGACAACTTCAAGATGCCCTTGCCCAGCTGCTATGGAAAGAGGGGTTGCTCCGTTGCCTTGCTCTTTGTTGGCACCGGACTCCACTAGAAATCGGACAACTTCAAGATGCCCCTGCTCAGCTGCTGTGGAAAGAGGCGTTGCACCATTGAATGTCATGCCTTTGTCTTTGTTGGCACCGGACTGAACCAGAAATCGGACAACTTCAAGGTGCTCTTGGTCAGCTGCGGCGAATAGAGCCGTTGCTCCATCTGTGGGGCCTTGGTCTTTGTTGGCACCGGACTCCACCAGAAATCGGACAACTTCAAGGTGCCCCTGAAAAGCTGCTGTGGAAAGAGGCGTTGCTCCATCTGTGGTGCCTTGGTCTTTGTTGGCACCCGCATCCACCAGAAATCGGACAACTTCAAGGTGCCCCTGAAAAGCTGCAATGAACAGAGGTGTTGCTCCATCATCTGTGGTGCCTTGGTCTTTGTTGGCACCTGCTTCTATTAGTAGAGACATGCATTTGAGACTTCCATGAAGGGATGCCGTACACAAGGGCGTCATTGCATTTGCAGCTTCAAAATTGGGATTTCGTGGCTGGTTCAAGTGCTGCTCAAGAAGTTTATCATCGTTTTCCGCACATGCCACCATGATGCCCTGACCCTGCTCTCTGTCAGGCAGCTGAAACTCCAGGATCACAAGCTGTACAATTTGAAGGGTCCTGATCTGATTCTCGAACAAGGTTTGATTATCATCCAGTAGGCAGTTGTCTTGAAGGAGCCGTAGTCGGAAGCGTGAGACGCCAATCTTCTGTGCCAAGCGCTGCTTTACGGCCTTCACTGAACCTTCTGCAAAGTCCGCTTCTTCAAAAAACCCAATCGATACACTAGTCACTGCGGAAAGCACTTCTAGCATGGGACAACTGTAAAAAAAGCCCCTGAAGTCAGAAACAAATCTGAATATCACATATCATTTGTTGAAACATCTCGAACCAAAAGTGCGTGCCTGAGAATCATGCATCTTCAGAGCAGCAGCAGCAACACAACCGACGACAACAACAAGGCCCTTGTCTTTCAAACAAGCATTCTTTTCAAGGGGCTATATGTGAGTTTTCAAGGGGTCGTTTTTGATCGACGTTTTGAGAGGTTAAACTTTGAATTGAGTGTTTGAGCTAAGCAATCAGGGTTTGTTTGTTCTTGTGTCTGGGGCGTGTCTATTCAATAGCCGCCATAGCTGGAACTAGCAAAGATTTTATTGGTCTGTGCTCCCCCTTTCCAGCACTAGAAACCTCATCACGATCACCATACCACTTGTGAATAGTGATGTGTTTACTGAGAAGGGGGGGAGCATCCCAAAGCCGACGTTCATGTCCCCATATGTCCCCATTAAATATCACAGCCGAGCTGGTGGTATGGGTGAAGCAGGGTTTCTCTTCGCCTTGGAATCAGAAGATTCTCATAAGGGTCTGTGAGCTACATGTCTCTTTTTGAGTGGTTTGGGTATGTTTCAACCCTATAAGTGCCAATAAACGAAGTTAGTTAAAACCCTACTTATAACTGGTTTTGGGGGCCCACTTTGCACGGATCCTATTGCGAAATCCATGAAAAGAAAACAGTGCTGGGCAAAACATGTGAGCAACGTTCAAAACCTTGTGACATTCCATTGGACTGGTTTGTTCATTTGGATCCTTTTAATGGTTTATTATAACAATCCTCATATAATTGGCTAGGATTCTATCCCCTATATACCCTAAACAACCAGGTTTCTTTCATTGCTCATGTCACTCAAGTGGTCATGAAAATGCCCAAGCATCCAATGACTCGATTTACGACCACCTCGGATTTCTAGAAGCGCTTGCTTATAGCTGTTGTGCTTACCATCTTGTGCCTCACAGGGTAACTGTAACAACAACAACAACAACAACAACAACAACAACAACAACAACAACCACCAAACTTAGGAGGACATCATTTTTTGCACCAATAACACAAATCCTCTTAAGCAGAAGTTAGGAACTTGAACTTGGAAAATATGAATATACTATATATAGATGAAATATGTAGATATTTTGGGGGACAGCATTCTTAGTTCTTCAAGATCCCCCCCCCCCGAATTCGTTGTATTGCCTCCCTCCCGCTCTGGTTTTGATGGTAGGTGGTTGCACTACAACAACGACTTTAGAAATGAGGTCAAATCATATCCAAAATGCTCTATGTATAAAAGGATTATTTGCCTACATCTGGTGAAATATGGCTACATGAACAACGGGAAATGGCTCGGTAAATATTCCCGTCCCATGGAGCATCTGGGTATCAGTCAGGAAAAATCCGGCCAAAAAAACATCGACGTCTCGCCTCCTTGATTGCAAGGATTGGTGGGGGCAAGGCCTTCTTTTTCATGCCAGCTCACACCGCAGTCTGGCCACCGAGGAAATTAATGAATTCTCGGTTTGGACTAACAGGGTTTGCGATGAATGTCCCCCTTAAACATCATAAAAATTGGTGGATTGTATTAGACTATCATCAATTTAAGCTCCTTCTAGGGTCATGTTGAAGAACCCCCCCAAGAAAGCGGATATTTAGCTGGCAAACCCTGGATTATGAAGAGAATCTTCTGGTTTTGAGGTGAAGTGAATCGCTATTTTATCGCTATTTTCTCTATTTAGCTGGAAAAACTTCGTTCAAAGTATTTGTTCAACTCGAAGCTCTCTAAAAAGATGCTTCTATACTTCACAGTTTGTCACAAATACTCCATGTACGGTCTATATGTACCTACCTTTGGTGATTTAGGTGGGTAGTTTATTATATGAGTAAAACTATAGGTATAGATAAATACGCCACCATACATTGACAGTGTCTGGGTACAGATGTTTCAAGCGGACCTTTCCCTTGACCCAAACTTGAGGATTTTTCCTTGCATGTTGCTTGTTATTTGTTCGTTGTTGGTCATGAGCGGCTGTCGTCGTGTCTAGATTCGTCTTTGAGCCATAAAGCTGAACGGGCGGAAGGAGCATCATGTAGAAAAGCACCTCACCGTGCACTTGGAGTAGTTGTTGTCCCCTAAGTAGGTTCAGTCTAGTCAAAAATCCCCATTAACTAAGCACTTACTAAGTGGGATGATCCTCCAAGTAACTACTGTTGATGGCTGAGATCCTGCACAGCCTAGGATGGAAGGAACCCTGTAAATAGTGGGATCTACTGTTACTGCCTATCAACTGGTTAGCCAGATTTCTGAACGACGCTATTGCACGGGTTGGCTGGTTGAACTCTAACGCAGTTTTATGGGAATTTGACCAATTTAAATTCCAAAGAACAAGTCCAGATTTTGTTTTTTCATGGAGCAATTCATCCCCTAAAAAAACTCATTCTCAACAGGGAAATTGCCCGATTGTGTAAGGAAGAGTACAGTAGCTGCTGAGGATCACCACCTATAGCTTTTTGGCACCGTCCAACCCATTTCACCAACTCGGAAAACTCCCCGAAACGTTCCAAGGGGTCCCATGGATGGGAGCCCTTCCGAACTTCGCGACCGGAACCGGGGGCGAAGAAGGTCGCGAAAAAAAGGCCGCTATAATTTGACAATTAAATGCTTGGCGGCTTCACTTGGATTAGGGTTATATTCCAAATCACCACATAAAGAATGGATAGTTCACCGGCAACCTCACACCATCCAACCCTTCAACCCTTTTACCCTTTTCAGCTTCCGGACAAGGGTAGGAATGGATGATTTGAATCCACCACAATGTCAGAGAGGACCAATGTTGGAGACTTGGTTGGGTCCCGGGTCCCGGGGGACTGAGGTTCAACAGTTTTATATCAAATATACCCCAAAAATAATATAGGTATCATGGGCCATGGGTGGTCTTTCTTGTAGTGGGCTATTTCATAGCTCCCCAAGATTTTTTTGCAGTGTTCAAAGCCCTTATGACATTCCATTTCGCTGGTTGGTTAATAGGGATCCTTTTAATTGGTTTATTGCCACCCCTAAAAAAACTGGGTAGGATTTCATCCCCTATGTATTAACTGCTCAGGTGGTGGTAAAATTGGGATATTCATTGATAAAACTAGGAGACCTATTGTTGGGGCTATTAAAAAAATGGGGTATTAGTTGGAAAATAGGGTATATTCTATAAACACATTGTATTAGTTGGAAAATAGGATTTTGAAAAAATGGGCCAACATATAGAGTTTGGTATCTTGGAAGCCTGGTTCCTGATTTTTTTGGGGGGAAAAGGAGGGCCTCGCAACTAGCGGGTTAAACTCACTGTTTTGATGGGAGTTTGGGCCTCCTTTTGAGGGTTGAAGCCCCAAAAATAGAGGACAACACCGTTTCCGTATAACCCCCGAAAACTAACATGGAACCCAAACATGAAGATTTGGAAGATGATTGTCCTTTCAAAATCAAATGATCTTCAAGCTTCATGTTAGCAATCAGCGGAGGAGCTAGGGAAAATTCACTAAAAAGACGTTTGACATCAGGTCGCTTGATTCCACAATAATTTGACAAAATCATCCTGAAGCAACATTGTCTTCGACAGTGATCAATCATCATCATCATCATCATCATCATCATCATCTTCTTCTTCTTCTTCATCTTCATCTTCATCTTCATCTTCATCTTCATCATCACATCCACCCCATCTACTCTAGTTTCACATCATCCCCTAAGCTTCACACGCCCACTGGAAGTTGTGATTCGACCAAGCGAGTGCAACAAATGACCTTTCAAAGGAGATTGGACCAAGCGAACAACCCCTAGAAAAAAAGTATGTATGTATATATATATTACGTCCTCCCTGAAACTAAGGTAGCCTCTAAAAATGGCTGGTTGATTGGAATACTACTTTCCTATTGCCGGGGGTCTATTTTCAGCGGGGAACTGTTTTTGTTCAGGGTATAAAGAACCAAATCTGTTTTTTTTTGTTTTTGAAGGTTCCTGGGTATTTTTTGGGGGGGTGGAAACCGAGCTCCAAAAAAATGGCCCGAGAATATGTTGGGATGAACGAAAACATAAAAAATGTCAGCGAAGGAGCGCTCATTGGGACGTTACCGTTTCTAGGGATCCAGCTGTTTAGTGGAGTTGTTGGGTCCCTGTAAATGGCCGAAAATAAATGGGGTAACTGGGCTTATTTCACCTCTATAAATAGAGTTATGGGCCCCTACTAATAACTGTTTGCGGCCCCCTTTGTACCTTTTTCGTTGTTCATTCTATCAATTCTATCGCTTTAAGCATCTTGCTTGGGGCATCGCTTCCACATCCAATTCGTGATACCTTGGGAATACGAAAATTTGCCCAGGATATGACAAGGTGGGCCGGTGGGCCCATACCAGTTACAAGTGGATCTACAACTCCTGTAAGTAAGATTATGACCCGAGTTCCGCATTTATAAGGCCATTTATTTATAGAGTTTTAACCGCATTTATAGCTAGCAAGGGCCCACCTTGCGGTGATCACCAGTACTACCTTTGAACAAGGCTACAATGTGCTGATTGAACCTTGGGGGGTAGCTCCAGTACCGCTCCCTACCGTTTCTCACCGCCGTTCGCTTCATCCCTCAAACCAACGGTCACCAGTTTACACTTGAAACACCTGAGCCACGACCTGAAACTTGGGTTGGATGGGTGGAAATTCTCAAAAGGCCTCTAGGTGCGGTAGAAGTGAAAGTCTTAGTTAGCGTTTGAACCACCCACAAGGAACACTCTGGTAAATTAAGATAGCAATGGACAATCCACCATGTTACTTGCAGGGATAAATGTGGATTTTCCATTGCTATATCAGTTCACTGGAGTCTCAAAATGGGCTGCCAATCTTCCCAATTTTGGAAAACTCTGCCAAAAACCTTTGAAACCACCACCTAGATCAGTCTATCACCTTCCATGTTCGGATTGTTGGAAAAGGTTTCAAACATATTGTCTTAGATGGTGATTTCATGTGTGATAGATTTCATGAGAAAATCTCATGGGAAAAAAGTTCATCTACTAAACAGATCCAAGTAGGCGAGGTGAATCTATTAAGAAAAAACACTTGAAGTCTACGCGAAAGGCAGTAATTGCAATCTTTCACCCAACTAAAGTGCTGGTGTTTGTAGTGGGTGTTCTTTCTGAAAAATTAGCAATTTGATAATGATTGATCGGATATATACTTTTTACCCATCATTCACCTGCCAAAAAAGGAGCACATGTCATGGGACCCATGGGATCCACGGGATTGATACTATTGGTGGTTTGGGTCCCGGTGGAATAAGGGGAATGTCAGGAATCCAAACCACCGGGCCCCAAAGCAGAAAGTGCATCCCCCATTAAGCCGACCTCAAAGTCTACTGTCCAGCTTTCCTGCGGGTTTCGAGGTTTGATCATAGAAAGGGTTCGTAGAAAACACAATGGGGAACAGTCTCGGGAGGGTCCTGGATTTTAGAGATTTAAGATACGTTCAACTTATTCCTTGATGATCAAGGGTTTATTTCTAGTTGAGTTTGCAAGCTGAATTTTAGTGTAATTCTCGATGTTCAAGATGAAATTTAGTATGAGCCGCAAGAAAACAGTGATCATATCCCAAGTTTGGGAGAATGAAAAATCGACTCAAAAGTGCCCATCTGTCGCGAAGGTATTTCGACTCGTCCCCCAAGGAGGGTTTAATAACAAAACCATGGCTTTTTCGACTCAACACTGCCATTTTGGAAAAGTTCTCTTTAGTCAGAAAGATAGATATCACTAGAATCATGGTGAAAACATACTCCTTTCATGAGGCCGGCTATTTCTTGGGAGGCTGGCATTTGGGAGGGTACCCTTAAATTCGCATAAATTCGCATGATACTCAGGAAGAAGGGAACCCCATACAAATCCATGAAACACAGGTAAAAAACATACATACGAGTACCCTTCAACACTACAAAAAACGGAACCCGGCTATACTACTTGCTTCAATAGGAATGCTTGCAATTATCCTGTTTGTGTTTATACTCCTTAAACAACCTACGTGAAGTCATTTCTGCAAGCTATATACAAAATAAAATCATTGAATCATTAACCAACCTCATGATCTATTGGCTCAGTGAGATTTCACCAAACATATACTATCTTGTTTTGAATGAGTTTTCACTATCTCTTCAAAAGACACCTGTCCTGGCTAGTCAGAATCAATGGTGATGGTAAATGGTTAAAGTGACCATAACACGCATGCATGGTGGTACACCCCTGAAGTTTAATAGTTTGCCCCTGACAAAAAAAGGGGGAAAGTACTCTTCCAACCATGATCTGTTTCGGAGGCGAGCTGTTGATTTTTCAGGGTATTCTTATCTGGCGTTTCTGAATGCCGCAGTTCAACGAGCTCACTATGTTTTGTGTGAGCTCCACCAATCCTGCCAGAGATCATCATCATCATCATTCAAGTATCTATCATCTAAGGCTCTTTTTGAGGTAAGTGTTGTGAGTCATGAGGGCCCAAGGTCGTCAACAAAAATCGCAACTATCTCATGTTGTCTGAGTCTGGAAATATCCTCAGATTCTTCTGGTGTTTAGGCAGTAGTAGTATGTGTCCAGTTGCCTTTTGGGAAGCAACATTTTGTTTCTATATCAACTTTAGTTCGATTCCCACATAGAAGATTCTACTCCCAAAATGACTCTCTCTCCATACACACTCCGGTAAACAAACATAGCTGGCTAGAAAATCAACCATTTTGTAGGTATTTACCAGAAAAGATCTTGATTTTTTCATGCCTCAGCCATTTCGAACGATGAAAGAGAAGCAGCTTGAACTTGCCAAAAGTTTGAAGCTTCGCCTACTTGGCTGAGTTGAGTATATGATGATGTATATGTATATTTCCTCCATGTATGGCATATTTACCTGGAACATGTTTATATACCTACATGGATGGTTGTTTTTAATGATAAAATGTAGGTATATATGATTACCATATATGGAGCATGTTAGTATGAGTTCTTATACTGTTTCTACCGTGGCATAACGTAACCTTGTTCCGGTTAAAACCTGCAGGACTTCAGCTGCCCCAAAACCCAAGGCAAGGCACCTGTTTCTCCGCGTCTGCCGAACCAGCACCCGCATTGGTAATAAAAATGGCTGAAGCGCCTGGCTGCAGGCCATCGGTCAAACCCCGTCAAATCCCACCATTCCCTAGACATCCAGTCGCCATCCTCAATCCTCATACCGAACGTGAGGATCGGTGTCAAAGGAACCCCCCTAAAAGCCTTACCTCAGGAGATGTTTGGGGGGGTTCAAAGACCTCCTCAATCGGTGTTTGGATGCCTAGGGATTAAGGATTCGAGTTGTGATGTTGTTTTCACATGAAGACTTGGTCGACTTGGTCACTCTGGACGACTGGTTCCTCTGGGTTCTTGGTTTGGCGATGGCTGGATTAAAATTCCATCCAATTCAATGCTAGATGTATTTTCTACAGGCAACGATGTTCGGTTGACCGGAGTGTAGGATGACCCAAATGTGGTTGGCGGGGTAGATTCAAAAAATACATCTTCAAATTGGTGAATATTCCAGCCAGTTATGTTAATTTACAGGACTGTAAACAAATGGTACCAGTATATATTCTTGACACCCAGGTCACCAAGTGTATTGATATATTGATATGCCACTTGAGCAAACAGAAACACAAACACTCTTACATTACTTTCATCTCAGTGTTTGTTCTGGTTGGTTCATAGGAATCTTATCCATTTCTGGTTAACCACGAATAATCCCTGACTAAAACCCTATAAATCTACCAACCGGTAGCTACTATTTTTCATCGCTCATTTGTCTGGACAAAAAATCAGTGAAAAAAAACGAGGAGAAGTTCCAAAAAAACATAGCCAAAGCCTGCTGAAATATTTCACCTACCTTTGCTTCAAAATGACTTGACATGTTGAACCAAATGAACCTTGCAGGTAAGTAGATATACCATGATATACCTTTTCCATGGAACATCACTGAGAGTTTACAATGCAGAAACATCTTCCACCCCTTAAACCGCTGGAAAAAAAGCCCGACCTGTGAAGTTGGCACGTTGCAAGTCCAACAATGAGGTCGGTGAACCTTGCAGGAAGTACACCTGGCAGGGTCGTTGATGTGAACCAACCTCACGGGCGCCCGTTGGCCCAACGGGGGCGTGAGGGATTCTTACATTTTACCTAACTATGTTTGGTTGGATTTTTGGGAAATCTAGGAAGGAACGTACAAATCTGCATGGAGTCTAAGACTTAACCACTCCCAAAACGGCAGGTCATTTGAGTTTCAGGGAAATTACTTAGGAATTTGTACTAAGTTCCAGCTGGACACATATCCGGGGAATCAGTTGAGAGTTTTTCAACGTCCGCGATGCATCCCTCCCCCGCACCATAGTAATATGGCAGTAATTACGTGAAATGCACCAAGTATGGGAGATGATGATAAGTCCAGCTATAAGAGTTGCGTGCTTTCAAACAGATCATAACAGAACCACCAAGACAGGTTTCACAAGATATATGCATAAGGTAGCTACAACCACCGACCCCTTTCAGGCAACCAACATCTTCTGAAACTCTACCAACTTCTATAGGGGCACCAGCTCACGTTGAGAAAAAAAACACCACCAACCCAAGAAGTTTCCAACCTCAAGATCCGAGTCAACGGTTGTAACTTTCAGGTTGGAAAACTTTAGGAACTTCAACTTTTGAGGACACTAAGGACCCTGGCCCTTATTTATACCCGGCAAAAAAGAAAGAAAAAAAAACACGACAGCTCTTTTTCAGCTCTTCGCGTCTTCCAAAAAAAAACATGTTTTTTTCTTTTGAAATTTTGTTGGTTCGTTGGACCTGGTCACAGGTCTCCACGTTAAACCAATCTCGTGGTTGGATGGCCTCAGTTTCACAGGGGCAGCAGTGGATCGGTGATGGGTCAGCAGTATTCAAAATCCTTGTGATATGCCATTGATTCCTGATTGGTTACTAGGGATCCTGATTTTCATGCCAAACGAAATAATATTCTTATAGAACTGGGTAGTA
The DNA here is from genome assembly GCA_000507305.1 of Breviolum minutum Mf 1.05b.01. NCBI lineage: Eukaryota > Dinophyceae > Suessiales > Symbiodiniaceae > Breviolum > Breviolum minutum. Next base: position 60,219 of record DF239837.1, read on the forward strand.
TAATCCCCTAATGGCCCTACATGCACTAAACAAGCCAGGTTTTGATCCCTGCTCATGTTTCATAAGGATTCAATAGAGAATTAGCTGGTTGACAGGATTTCTTCCATCAAAAGCATGACTCACCCTTCAGAAGACTTCTCATGGCCTACTTGACAAGTATCAATGTGATTAAAAACGCATGTTGCTACTTCAAAAAAAACACAAGTTTCATGGTAGTTAAAATTAGATACCAACAGTTTTCCATGGGATCTTCAGAATGAATAGTTTGCTACAACCTACAACAAAACTCCATACCAAGTAATTACACGTGACCGTAAAACAAAACGGCTGGAAGCCGAAGGCATGGAGGTTTGGTGATTTTCCGGTGAACCCGTTTGGCTCAGATATCCAAACACCACCTCCCCGTTGAGGAGAAGTGGATCCCAAAAAACCTAGCTGAAACAACCGAACCTCTGGAGCTATGGTCCCGGGATGTATAGGTTTACTGGGCCCCAGGTACCTATTCACGTCCGGCCATTTACAGGGACCTTATTGTAACTCCATGTGTACATTCCCTGAAGCCAACAGCTCGCATCTGAAAATACAACGGGGCCCCAAAAGGAAAATTCATTTTCCAACCAGTGAGCTTTAAGTTATATATTAGTTTCAGGGAGGGTAACTAGTGGGATGTCCATGGTACTTAGTAAAGTACCCTAAATAGGTTAGTTATAAACCAACTGACTAACTTCCATGGACACCCTAGCTAGTAGGCCCACTTTGTGTAATTCGGTTCTTCCTTCATGGAGACCCCGTTTTTTTCCAGCCAAGATCAGCTCCCGCAGAGACCCCCTACCGAGACAACTACCACGGGAATCACTTCGTCGGCGATGACATTTTGACGCAAGGGCCTTGGGGAAGGCTTGACCCTGACGCGATGCCATGATAAAGTGGATGATGATGATGATGATGATGATGATGATGATGATGATGATGATGATGATGGAAGACTGGAAGCCTTGGCAAGCCTTGAAAGTAATTAATTCAAATACAAGCAGTCAGAACTAGAGAGGTCACAATTGCTCAAAATACCAACCCCATGCGTGCTCATTTGTTCGTCAGGGTTTTCGCACCTTTGCCTGTTTGTGAGCTGCTCAAATGATCAATCATCTTCCAAACCTCCGTTTTATTAGGTTCCATGTTAATTTTCTGGGATGTATCTATAGTTGCAAATAACTATATAATGACTGATGACTTTGAAATTTTAATAAGTATATCATAATTCCCTAAGGATCCAGCAGATATGTCCTCAGAATCCCGGATTTGCCCTTCAACCAATATACTATGACCTGTTTTTTCTGGGATTTTGCCACCATCAATCCTACTCCGCCTTTGGAAGGAGAACTTGCTATTTGGATTGGTCAAATTCCCATAAAACTGCCATTAGAATTATAAAAGCAACCAACCACTGCAATACTCTTACGAGTTGGTGGTTCAAAGCCACCCAGTTACAACAAGCTATGCACAGCTACGCAACCGTCGGACCAAGAAAAACCCATGTTGCCCTGAAGTTTCGGATTTTTAAGAAAATTCAGGTGCCAAATTCCACACCAACAAAAAAAAGATGTGCGAAGACTGGTGGCTGTCTTTGCTTCTCACAAACTCCCATGCTCCTAGGATCCATGGGACTGGCATATTTACCTACATTTACCATAAAATTCAAACCAAATGTAGGTAAATATACCATACATGGATCTTATGGAATGAAACATATGTATCTTTCGACTAAGCTTTTGAAATGTAGAGGTTTGGTTTGGTTTCGTTCATCATTTTCTACTTAAGGGGGCGTGTCCTCACCCCCGCATCAAATCCCCCATATTAACGAGGGATTTCTTGCTCACACTGCCAAATTCAAGATAAGATGTCTTGATGAAAGGCTGACAGCTATGCTGATTTTGCTTAAGCTGAGAAAATATGGAAGATTCACTCTGGCCTCTTCTTTTGAGGATCCAAAAAACCCCATGAAGAATCCACAGGATTTTGGGATGAATTTTCTGCACATGATTTGGTTGATGTTTTCACTTTCATGGTTTTCCTTTTGATGTAGGCAAATATACCCAGTCCTTATGGATCCATCTTTGGAAACTGTTCAGCTAAGAGCAGCTAAGAGCGGAATGTTGTGCCCACCAGGCAGAACAACTCAGGTCCAAGGCACTTGACGAAGTGCTCAATGCCTAAACGTAGGTCCTGCCAAAGTTGCCAAAGTCACGGGTTTTTGTGCTTTGAAGGCCTTTGTAGGCCGTGAAAACTAGGTTTTTTGCTATATCGATAAAATGTCCCGCACCAGAGGAAGAAAAGGTAGAAACACATCCCGCATCATTTGACTGACCCTAAAAGGTAAAAAAAAGAATGATTCCGGGATGATGTATGTAGCAAGCCCCTCCCTAATATATGTATATATATATATACATATATATATATATATGTAGAGATGTCTCAGCAACCCCTAGTATGTGTAAATCCACTCAACCAAACAACACAAGTCATCACCCTTCATCTCCAGACCTTCCATAACACCCATTAAGCACCCAAAAATCCCGTTCCACATCGACATGTCCAGTTTTTTTCCGAAACCAAAACAACACACACAAAAAAAAAACATCAACATAAAAATGTCACATGTTATCCGAAACAAAAATAAAAATCACAAAAAAAATCATTGAAAAAACATACAACAGAACTTGTCCAAACGGCGGTCCCAACAGAACTCCTCGTTGGTTTCAGTGCCCACGGCCAAGACGATGATGTGACCACCCACGGCCAAGCGTTTCAAGGGAGGTCTCAAAGGTTTCAAGGATCGTTGGTGCCTCGTGGTTCCGTCCATGTATGGTATATTCACGGGTTATAAGTAGGGTTATTGAAAACCCCAGTTACCCATTTATTTTCGGCCATATTATAGGGGCCCTAAAACTGGTAGAGGACCATGTAGGGGGTTCAAGTCCAATAGGATCACTGAGCATGGTATATCTACCTATATGACTGTTTGATGTTTATGGTAAATAAGTAGGAAAATATACCAATCCTATGCATGCTATGGGAATTCTTTTGGGGTGTTTTGTTGATATAAGAGGTTTGGTTTTTTCAGGATTTTTGAGGTATGTTTTGGGGGTCCAGTCATAGTGGCCCCTCAGAGAGTCAGGATTGGAGAGAGCTTTGGGGGTAAGAGAGGTGACATTTCCGTGAAGTAGCTTGAACATATGGCCAGTTTATCTCTAATCCTGGTAATGTCATATTTTCAGGGCATATCACATATCACAATATAATGGGAATTGAGTATGAAGGAAAAAACAGTGGTAAACGTTTGGTGGTATGAAAAGAACTTGGGCAGGACTGCATAAACGGTAGTGGTTGGGGGGAAACAAAGTTTGAGGGGATAAATGATATATTCTACAACAACAAAAAAGTTGATTGATAAGGAAGTCTTTGTCGGTCCTACGTTTGGAGCTCATCTACTTGGGAGGTACTCACTTAATTGCGCATGATGACATATCGGCGCATTGTGTTTGTCAATTCTTTCTGCCATATGTTTTCAAACCTGCCTCTTTTCAACCCTCAGCCCTATTTGTTCAACCCAGCATGTTGCCAAAAAAAAACTTGCTTGACTTGCTCCAAAAAATCAAATCCAAAGGGTATTACTGCATGTAACTTACATCTCATTCCTTGAACAAAAACTGCTGGGTGATGATACTGTTGGTAGAAGAAATCCTGCACAACCTGGAATGTATAAACATTGTAAAACATGGGATAGCCCACATGTTAACTGGTTAGCCAGAGCTCTTCCATCAACAGTATCACCCTTCATGTCTAAAAAAAACCTTTAAAGATAATCATCAAAATGGGAATCTTGAAAATAAAAGGATATATATCTAAAACCACCACACAGGTGGGTTATCACCCTTCATGTTTAAAGAAAAACTGGATTCTAACCCCTTGATTAGTAGGTTGCAAATCCCCTAAATAGGTCCTAAACCAACTTACTAAAATATTTACTAACTTCCATAGACGCCCTAGTAGCACCCTCCTTGTCCAAAACAACCCAGAAGGAGGCAGCACTTTAGACCCTCCAAACTTTAGCGCTTAGGTTTGTCTGATGCCTCAGCTGTCAAGACCAGCCTCTCAAAATCAAGAAAGTTTCACGTGTAAGTGACAGACAAGCCTTGAATATAACTTATAACTGTGTAATTCATCAGTTTTGCTGATCAAATGAGTCTTAAACAACTGGTTGGTGCGATTCACCCTCACCTGGCTGCGGATCATGAATGCTCATCGCCCGGACAACCCCTTCAGGTTCACCCCAGGTCAAGGCCAAAAACCCCGCCTTCGAGCCACTCGAGCTAAGTGAAGGGCAGCTGCCTGGTGACAGATCTCCGAGAGTGAAGTTTACAGTTGAATGGTGATTTTTACCCTGGTAGAAAGTGAACAAAAAATCCCCAACAAAGCAAATCCAAGTTCAGTATATATATATGGTTATGGTTTAAAAATTTTAAAGTTAAGGTACTAAAGGTACTGCCACATTGTTCAAAACAACCACATATTGGCTCAACCGGTCAATACCATTTTGAGGATTCTGAAGCAATTTGTTCCATGAAATAATCTAAGAAATCTCCAACAGGACCTACTGAACGGACCCCCAACCCTGAGTGCTCAAAACCCTGGAATTTACCTGGAAAAAGGAAGGGCTGGAAATAGATGAGCCATCGAACCTCCACACCTATTTAGGTAGCCACCTTTCTTGGGATAGTTCTATTTAATCGAATCGATCTGTTCCCTGAAAACCCACCAGTGACATTCCATTATTATTTACTCGTTGGTGAATAGGGATTCTTATTTCATGGCTTATGGACAAATCCCTATATAACTCGGTAGGACTTCATCAACTGTATGCGAAATGATCACTGCTCAGGGTCACCCCCGGTCACGGTCCCGGGGAAAGCTGATTCCTCCTTTGAACATAAATTGGGATGACCATGGACACTAATATTATTTGCGCATAGTAGCACTTAAATAGAAAAAACTGACATACGACCTAATTATTTGGTGAAATTCATTTAAGACACCAACTACACCCCCCGAGATTAATCATCTAATAGAGTCCTCATGCGAGCTTTCTGGAACTGCTTCTTGAACTTCACAAGTAAGGTCTGCAACTGGAGTAAACACCCTGTGAGGTGCACCCAGTGTAAGCAGTGCGACACGCGCCAGTTCCAATCGTTGAGCTCGGAGATGCGCAAGCTCTGGCATAGCAACTTCATCCACGGGATTAGTGCCATCTCGGATTCCTTCCCAAGTGACCTCCCCGAGGGCTCTTTGTGTAGGGTACTCAACCCGGTTGGTTGCTTGCGAGGCGTCGTATGACATCGCTACAGTGGATGGTCCTTGTATCCAGGCCGTACGCTGTGAGCATGAGTTCTCTCTGGAACCCCGCGATCAAAAGATCAGCTTGCTCCATACGCGTCGCCCGACGCGGCTTCGAATCTCGCTCCATAAGGAGGATCATCACTGAAGCCCAGACGTGATGTTCTGGGTGCTCACAGCCACATCCGGCGCAATGCATACGGTGCTGCAACGCAAGCCAAAGTAGCAAAAATGCAACGGAGAGCGGATCTGCTCTGTCCAGCGGCAAAATCTCAGCTTCGTCAACGCAACCGCAATGTTCTTCTGATTGAGCTCTGATCTTCTTGCAGCTTCAACAGTAAACAAGGTCTTCGGCTGATTTAGCTCGCTGGAGTAGCCATTGAGTAGCCACTCTTCTTCCTCCGTCTTTGACAGACGCATTGCTTCGAGATTGGGATGTAATTTGTGTTTCTCCAAGTATTTAGCAATTGATTTTTGAAACCTGCACAATATTAAGTCTCGAAGAACATCAAACGTTTAATCCGTCTACAAATAGCGAACATACACGCGAAAATATATAAGCTAACCATAATTTAATCAATTTACAAGCTGGGTAGGGAAGCAACCCAATGTTATGACCCTCCGGTATTCTATAATTGGAATACTACCGCTAAGCACGTTTGACCGCTTTTGCCAACACCACCATTTCCTAGCTGAACGGATCACAGCGAAAAAAAAAACATCCCCAGCCTTATGTTCAGCTTTCAAACTCACATGATTCATCTCTGGGACGTCATCTTCCTGGCGGGGAAACACCAACCACCCGGCGGGCTCCGGATCCAAAGATGACAACGAATCAGGCTTTGCTATGGGTCATGAAAAGCGGGTCATGAATGAATCATCAATTCTTAAAGCACCTTTCAGGGTGATGGTTTTCGGCAAAAATTACCCCAAAAAGCGGGAACCCCCCGACCTTCATGGTGCAACATGTTGCCCCTTAGCCATGGACTATGGGAATTGATCAGACTATGTGATTGCATTCTGTGGCCACTCGGAATCAGTGCAAGGTGTCGATTTAGCTCAGACTTTGGTGCAGCTGAAGCTCATAATTTCCTTGGTTCATACTTATGACATCTTATGACTACGACTATATTAGTCATTTATTCGTACTTGAAAAACTAGCAAAATATCCTACTTGGTGGCTCCTGCTACGACCGCTACCATTGTTGCCACCAAGTAGTCTTCCATTTTTTTCCCCTGAGATTTGTTATGTTTTTTGGGGGTTGTATTTTTCGGCTTTTTGTTTCATCTTGGTCAGCTCAATATCTCCAAAGTCTATCTACCCTCCAGCAAACTAACATGGCTAGCTGAAAATCCACCTTTTCCAATAGGAAATACAATGGAAATACATCTTCAAATGGTGCATTTTCCATTGCTATCTCAGTCTAGGCGAGGGTTTGTACATATCAACTATGAATGCTCATGTTTCCGGTAATATGATTTAAACCCTGGAAATTTGACGAATGGATACCTGGAAATGAGGGGCTTTGGAAATGGGTATTTCCTTTGAGGTATAGGAATTCTTGGTATATGTTGGGTGTGTCCCCGGTCCCAGCAATAGTGGCAAGTAAAGGTTTAGGTTTAGGTTGGAATTCCCTGGTAGAAATGTAAAAATGCTGGTGGTGACTATTGCTGGGAAGGGGAACTAGATCCCAATTACACCCGGACCCGGGTGGTATATCATACCCTTGATTTTGAATTTGCTTAAGATGCTTGGAAAAAGTAAAAGAAACATTCTCCCAAATGGTGGTTTGATGGTGATTTTCATCCCATGGGATCCCAATCTGTAAACAACCACCAACATAACAGATCCAAGTCCCTTGTTTTCTTTAAGTGGCCTTTTTCAAGGTGAAAAGTGACCTCTATTCGGATGATCATCTCAGGTAGCGACGACACGACTTCCTACGAGTTGCTTGGAGGATCATCTCAGGACTAGTAAGTGGTTATAGTAAACATGGTTAGTAAGTCCCCCAAGTAGGGCAACGTTCCCCTTCCACATGGCCATTCATGGCTTGTAAATGGTGGTTACTAAGTACTTACTAACTCGGATTATCAACCACAGCTGCCAACTGCACCGGTCCACCTTCGCCTTCAACTTTTGCACCGAATCACCTGGAAATTTTCGCCCCAACATGTGTTCCATGGAAGCAGGCAACCACGTGCTTGGGAAAAAAAAGGGGTTAAGGCAGCGGCTTCAAATATGAAAAGTTGACCAACCAAAGTGAATTCAAGTACTCACTGCAAATTTAGGGTCGAATCATGTGAATCTATGGATAAGGCCACCATTGTCCCTTAACTAGACCCTAGTAGGGCCTCATTTCCTGGGGGGCCGGTGACATTGGGGGGTACCCTTAGATTCCCGTGATCTAACATATATAGGTTAAGTGTATACTGTATACTTGAAAAGATTTGAGTGTCTCCCTGTCCCATGTTCGAATCTTGTGGAAAGTGAAGGTGAATTTGAAGATCGGATCGTGGGATAAGGCTACCCACCCAAGATAGCATATCCCAAATAGTGGTACCCCAAAAGACCATTTGCAAGTGTCAGAGATCACAGATTATCAGGGCTCCCTCACTGATGTTTGCCTCAATTGCTGAGAAATTTAATTGCCATCAACTTTACCCTAAAACCAGCCACAGATGCATTTTAAGAAGCTGTACACTATGTTTTCCAGGCAAAAAATCAAAGTGTTTGACCTTTGACAAAAAAACGTAACTAAAAAAAAAACGACCAAACCTCTGGTTTTTCACTTAGACTTGGCTGACTTCAGAAAAAGGTGCCGAAGCTAGAAAGGGAAAACATGTCTTTCGGGGTGACTCGTTTTGACATGGCGCTTGCTTACAAATCCAAGGGTCAATCTGGTTAGTGCTCATTTAGGGAAGATGGTCATCCAGGCTTATTAGCACCAAACCAGTCAGGGGAATGCTAAAAAAAACACCAAAAACCCTCCAGTCATATTGTTGATGGAAGAAATCCGGCTAACCACCTGGGATGTATGAAGTCCATTAAAATCCTGTAAATAATGTCTTAAACTACCTACCAGCTGCAAGATTTCAGCCATCAACAGTAGGGCTTTCAACTTTCATAAAAACGATGGACCAATAAGGTTTCCAACGATTTGCACGGTTGAGGTTCATCACGACCCTTTGTGGAACCACCATTGGTGTAGTGTCCCTTCGGGTGGAAACAAAACATTTGTTGGAGCAAGTCCTGTGTTGGTGTATTGGAAGCCAGCAAATTGTACTAGGGTGTCCATAGAAGTGATCGTGACTAGTTATATAGTAAGTTGGTCTAAAGGCTATTTAAACGGGATTTACCCCTACTTATAAAAGGGCTATAATCCTCATGGACATCGCAGTACCATTCCTAAACCTGAATGTTTCAAGCATTTTTGGGGGAGAAAAATCCCTTACAATCACCACCATTTGCGGGGTCACCTCGGCTCTGGTCGTGGAAACATTTGCCAAGAATCAAGATGTTCAAGCTTGCTCCTAAAATGTGCTTAAGAAAGTGCCAACATACCCTGGAAGACTACTCACATGCTGGTTCAGCCCAAAATGAATGACTCTCGACTCAGGAGTTTGTAAAAATAATGAAAAATAAACACGTCTGGGGTATTTTCCCTTTCGAGGTATGTTGAGCATCTTGCAAAAAATATGAGATTGCGCTAACTTCCTCCTGTCATCATCGGAAAACCAAACATGAACCACGACCGCATACGTCTACTTGGATGATTCCTAAGAGTAGCTAAGTAGTGGTTGACTGGGATGTAAGCCTCTCAGAGATACAATAAATACATTTGTAGATATAGATGTATAGCGGTTAGAAGCCACTTACTACTGGACGCATATGATTTAGCAATCATCGAAGTGCACAGAAAAAGCTAAGATGTGCTCGGAAACCTGGCGGTAGCCCTTAGCCCCCAGTCGTTCCCTACTATGAAGGGATCTTAGATACCCCAAGCTCTGTTCATCGCTCCCTTCCGTCCCCCCACCGACAAAAAATATAAAAACATATTCATATATATATATATATCTATGTCTGTGTTTGGCACCTGCACCATCTTCACGATCCACATCGCCCTGCACGGCGTCAAGGGAAGAAAAAAAAACGTTTGGTCGGGAGTAGCTTTTTGGAGGGAGGGAAGAGTTGTCTAAGAGTTTCGAAGAAAAAAAAAGATTGAAGCTATAGTGAAGGGTTTTTTGGGTAGGTTTTAGGGGTCCAAGTCACCTCCTCAGTTTCGGTGTTTGGAAGCCTGGGATATTTGTCTAGTTGGTGGTTAAACCAACCCATTTGAAACATATGCTCGTCAAATTGGATCATCTCCCCGGGAAAAAAATACAAAATATTTGAATCCACCCAGTCATTTCATTCCCAACCCAAAGAATGCACTCAGGGAAACCCCCTAAAATCTACCTTGGATTTGCATTGATTGATCCCACCCAAAATGGGTAAGGGGGGAAACACCTCCGAAATTTGACAGCTCCCTCCCAGATTTTTTATGCGATAAAAGGAAAGGCCCTTGAAGATATAATATAATCATTATATAATTCGTCTCCGCGATTTTTCCGTCAAACAGTGTTTGTTGTTATCAGGCGCGACCTAGGAAAAGGACAGCTTCAAGTTGACAGTTGCCCTTTCTGAGCAGAAATGTACAAAGGCCTTGCTCATCATCTGTGGAGCCTTGGTCTTTTGTTCAGCGTGGGTGCAAAGCGTGTCCCCCAGAGGGTTACGCTGGTTAACGCTGGTTACGCTGGTTAACGCCGGTTAACGCTGGTTAGCGCCGGTTAGCGCTGGTTAACACTGGTTGCGCTGGCTAACGCCTGTTACGCTGGTTGCGCCGGTTAACGCTGATGACGCTGGTTGGCGCTGGTTAGCGCTGATTAACGCTGGTTACGCTGGTTAGCGCTGGTTAACCCTGGTTACGCTGGCTAACGCCGGTTAACGCTGGTTAACGCCAGTTGCGCTGGTTTGCGCTGGTTAGCGCCTGTTGCGCTGGTTAGCGCTGGTTAGCGCTGGTTAACGCTGGTTCGCGCTGGTTAGCGCTGGTTAGCGCTGGTTAACGCTGGTTAGCGCTGGTTAGCGCTGGTTAACGCCTGTTGCGCTGGTTAGCGCTGGCTAACGCTGGTTACACTGATTAGTACTTTGTAGTACGGAGAAGTACTGGAGTAGTACTGGAGTAGTACGCAGTAGTACGGAGTAGTACTGGAGTAGTACTGGAGTAGTACTGGAGTAGTACGGAGTAAACCCCGGAGTAGTACTGGAGTAGCACGGAGAAGTACTGGAGTAGTACTTTGTAGTACGGAGTAGTACTTTGTAGTACGGAGTAGTACTGGAGCTGGAGTAGTGCTTTGTAGTCCGGAGTAGTACTTTGTGGTACGGAGTAATACTGGAGTAGTACTTTGTTTGTAGTACGGAGTAACCGGTGTTAACCGGTGTAACCGGTGCAAACCGGTGTTAACTGGTGTAACCGGTGTTAACCGGTGCAAACCGGTGTCAACCGGTGTAACGGTGTTAACCGGCGCTAACCGGAGTACCCCGGTGTTAACCGGTGTTAACCGGTGTACTGGTGCAAACCGGTGTTAACCGGTGTAAGCGGTGTTAACCGGTGTAACCGGTGCAAACCGGCGTTAACCGGTGTCACAGTGTTAACCGGTGCTAACCGGTGTAACCGGTGCAAACCGGTGTTAACCGGTGTAACCGGTGCCAACCGGTGTTAACCGGTGTAACCGGTGC
>DF239837.1:71550-91031 GCA_000507305.1 Breviolum minutum Mf 1.05b.01
GCCCCTGAAGAGCAGCTATGAAAAGAGGTGTTTGTCCATCATCTGTGGTGCCTTGGTCTTTGTTGGCACCCGACTCAACCAGACATTGCACAATGTCAAGGTGCCCCAATTCAGCAGCTATGTAAAGAGGCGTTTGTCCATCATCAATGCCTTGGTCTTTGTTGGCAAAGGACTCCACTAGAAATCGGACAACTTCAAGATGCCCCTGCTCAGCTGCTATGGAAAGAGGCGTTGCTCCATCATCTGTGGTGCCTTGGTCTTTGTTGGCACCGGACTCCACCAGAAATCGGACAACTTCAAGGTGCCCCTGAAGAGCTGCTATGAAAAGAGGCGGTGTTCCATCATTTGTCTTGCCTTGGTCTTTGTTGGCACCCGCATCCACCAGAAATCGGACAACCTCAAGGTGCCCTTCCTCAGATGCAAGGAACAGAGGTGTTGCTCCATCATCTGTCTTGCCTTGGTCTTTGTTGGCACCTGCTTCTATTAGTAGAGACACGCATTTGAGACTTCCATTGACGGATGCCGCACACAAGGGCGTCATTGCATTTGCATCTTCAAAATTGGGATTTCGTGGCTGGTTCAAGTGCTGCTCAAGAAGTTTATCATCGTTTTCCGCACATGCCACCATGATGCCCTGATCCTGCTCTCTGTCAGGCAGCTGAAACTCCAGGATCACAAGCTGTACAACTTGAAGGGTCCTGGTCTGATTCTCGAACAAGGTTTGATTATCATCCAGTAGGCAGTTGTCTTGAAGGAGCCGTAGTCGGAAGCGTGAGACGCCAATCTTCTGTGCCAAGCGCTGCTTTAAGGCCTTCACTGAACCTTCTGCAAAGTCCGCTTCGTCAAAAACCCCAATCGATACACTAGTCACTGCGGAAAGCACTTCTAGCATGGGACAACTGTAAAAAAAAGCCCCTGAAGTCAGAAACAAATCTGAATATCACATATCATTTGCTGAAACATCTCGAACCAAAAGTGCTTGCCTGAGAATCATGCATCTTCAGAACAGCAGCAGTTGCAAGTAGGAAGTTATGACTCCACTTATATGGGTGCAAAACACCCAGTTGCTCATTTATTTCGGGCCATTTATACGGGCCCCAATGAGTCCATTTCTTTGGATTTGCTTCTTTGGTGCAAAAGGAAAAAATGACCCAAAAATCTCCTCCCAAATATCGGCGGTTTATCATGTTCAATGGTGATTTACCATAACAGAAATCCGTTTAAAAAAAAAACACCAACAAACCAAATGTAAGTTTAGGGCTCAGTGGCCGTTGAATTTTCAGTCAACTGCCAACTGCCTCCTCCATGGAGATTCGTTCGCGACGGCCCAAGAAGACCATGCCCACATCGCATTGCATGATCGCCTCGGTGAAACAGAAACGGGGAAACGCAAAAGAAATATGTTGAAACCTCAATGATTGGAATCCTCCATGTCCCACCATCCACTGGAAGCAACATTAGTGACTTGAGATGCACAAGAACTTTCAAAAGATGACGATTTCTCATGTGATATAGAATAGGTATGTACGTTCCAAGTCCATTTTTCAAGAATTGTCTTTTTCGTCGATCTTTTTTGGTTTTTCCTTTTTTTTTGGTGATTTTCCACAAGCACCCTGCAAAGTCTGCAGCCTCCATTTCCAACGGGTGTTCATATAGGAATCTAAAGGGACCCCCCCCCCCAAATGCCACGTTTCCCCCTAGGAAAAGTTACACCCCTGAAAACTAACATGACATTGGAAAATTCCCCATGTTCAATAGGAAGTACATCTTCAACTGGTGGATTTTCCATCGTCATGTTAGTTTTCGGGGGGGTGCAACTGCTTGAGTCAGTCAGTACTTAGTAACCCCCATTTACAAGCCAATTAGGTCATTTGGAAGGGGAAAGTTGCCCTACTTAGGGGACTTACTATCCATCTTTGTTAACCACTTACTAACTGGGATGATCCTCTAAGTCCCCCGTCCCCCGTAATGCCATGTTTCCCCAACAAAATAGCCCAAACGGTTGTGAAGCCCACCATGATCTCTTCATACTTCCTTAAGGCCGGCTATTTCTTGGGGCCAAACGTGGCAGGCAGGGGGGACTAGTCGTGGTCCCTTAGATTCCGAAGGATTCGGCCAATCCAGGCCTCGCGATCGGAGGCCAAGAAGATGCCCATGATCTTCATTCCAGGCATGGCCTAAAAGTTTCCAGCGGCACCACACCAGGAGTCCAAAGGCAATTTCCTTTCAATGGTTTCTTTGGAACAAACCACTACATATTCTAGTAGAATTGATTTTTTAGCAACATTTCCAGGGGACTGTCATCTTAATAGTCTTTGACTTGTATGGATCCTGAATCGCAACTATTAAAACATCTACTCACCGCGTGTGAGATCAAGTAGACCATCTCGAAGTTTAACGGGTGATGTGGTCTTGATATTCACCACTAGGATGACGAATTTTACATCTTGTAAATTTTCAAATGTACACCCGCGAAAAATTTGACGAATGGATTTCCCAAAAAATGATGGCGCTTGTAAAATGTATCTCTGGCTTCAAATATGGTGTCATTTTGGGTATCTATGTTAGATTTGGTGTGTGTGTGTTTCCACTTTCCCAACCAATGAGAAACTCCTCAGATTTGGGTTTGTTTTTTTTTCGGGGATGGGACCATGCATTGCCTATGAATACGTTGACCGTACTTGGATCATACTTGACTTGACAGCAAGTTGGACTTATGTCTCTTGTCCCGACCATTGGCATATTGAAATCACCATCATTGGGAGATATGGATGCATTTTACCGCATTATCTCAATCATAACTAACAATTCCTATACCAAATATGCGATCCAGAGGAGTTTAGTCAGACTATCCGATATCCCATTTGGCTAAGTCAATGCTGAGGGATAGGATCTATATATGTAATGTAAATATACATATTTATATGCATATGTATATATGTCTTGAATCGTGAACAAAAGAACTTTTCAAAGTCCGACTCGGTCATCTACCCTGTGATTTGGAAGATTCTTGCGTTCTTTTGCTCCTGAATTACTAGGGAAATAGATTGCCCCTAGCTCCTTAGCTCCCCCAATATCACAGCCTAGTCATTAAAAGTAGCATTCTTGACAAAATCAAGCCTTGGAGGGTAAAAACGCAAGACCTCCAAACCATGTTGATATGATATATGCATATCCATAGATAATAGATATCCGAATGTTTGACAATTATCATGTGTTGTTGCCGTCTCAACTGGTTCCCAAAAAAATCATGTGTTTTTCCATCAGGAGATTACAACTAACTGGAATGTTTTTCATAAAACACGTGAACAACATCACAGGACAAGCCAGGACAACCCAACACCTCCCCAGCTGAAAAAATACGCACGCAACCTCATCATCAAACTAAATCAAGGGCATTACTTGAATAACAGCTCCCCAAAAAATGACGATGATAATAAAAATTGACAAGCATAACAATCACAAATAACAAAATGTAACGTATGAAAATAATGATAATAATAATAATAATAATAATCATCATCATCATCATCATCATCATTTTAAAAACCAACCCAAACGACCAACCAACCCAGACATCCCTCTTTATTTTTGGAGCAACGGACCTGATTCCGTCCGCATGTTACCTGATCCCTCCCCAGACCTGCTTGATTTTGAACGTTGGACCCGGATTCACCAGCACCTTCCTGGTGGCAAAAAAAAAACATCCACCGATTGGATGTTCTCCAACCAGTTATTTCAGGCAGGGAAATTGCACCATCGCCTGGGTTACTCCCCCGAAAACTACTGTAATCATGGCCCCTTGAAAATTGATGGTAGGAAGATGAATTTTGCTTTGGGATGTCCTATTTTCAGGGGATTTGTTGGTTTTGGGCAGGGCATTCTTTACCCCAAGTCGTGGTCATATATTATGTAACAAAAATGAATCTAAATATGCAACGTTGAACCCGGAAACGCGACATGAACCATGAGTCATCCTGATTGGTTCAGGTTCCGGGATGCTGAAATAATGGATTGCTATAATCCCCTCACCGTTCACATGACTTCACCAATTCCAAAAAGGCCTAGTAGAATGGACGAACTACTATAGTTCCCAACCATTGAAACACAAAAAAAACTTACATGGCTTGCGTTTCAGAATATCATAAGAATGAGATCTCTCCCTTTTTCCAATGTGAAAATACACCTTTCGTGAAACTAATGGTCCATTTTTACAAACAGCTATCTTACTTTACCGTGGACACTCCTTGGTGGAGAAAATCTCCGACTCGTAAGCCCTGATCATAAGGACGGCTATGTCTGAGGGGGGGCACGTTAGGGGGGGGTAGGTTGACGAGCCATGAAAGTAAGGCTCCCCCCATCCCCACCCTGGCTGCCACCTCTAGGAAGCCGGGCTTATTGTTCCTTAATAATTTTCCTCTACAAACAAATACAGGATCTCCCAGTTGAAAATCTTAGTGAAAATTGAAATTTTCCACGTAGGGGTGAAAATAAAACATATGGGGACACGCCAGCACCCCCGGAAGTTTAGGGTTTCAAGTTTTATTGAAGGGAAGTTTCATCCTGATCATAACGACCTGGTACCCGAAACACCAACTTTAAAATGGTACCCTTTCAGTTGAGTGACTCAACCAATCAGTACGGGAAAAAGTTGTAGTAATTCACCCATTTTCATCCCTTAAAAAAATGGTTGTTTAGGAATACCAGGCATGTATATCTGTACAGCTTCATTCCCTTCCATCCAACTTGGTACTTTTTTTTTAATGAGGCCAGCCCAATTCAGCCAATGGTTAATTGTGGTTTGGGTTTGGTGGTTTGGGATTAAAAGGGTACCCTTAAGTAACAATCCATTTCATAATTGGATCCCAGGAATCCAAACCACCAACCCAAACCAACAATTAAGCATTACCAGCCCAACTTTTTCTCCAAAAAAAAAACTATAAAATGGGCTTCGAATCTTCCCGAAAAAGTTTTGGAAAGCTAAAAATTCAGACCCTAAGAATCAGCGAGAAAAGCCCCGGACCCAAAAAGGAGGGGTTTGGAGTTTGGATCTGTACTTCGCAGGGTTCGGATTTGGATCTCCAAAGCCTAGTTTTGAGATCCCATGATTCTTAGGGAACAACAAAAATTTTTCTAAAACCACCGAACCTTAGTTTTTGATTGTTGAATCTGCGGGGCAAATCTGCAAAAAAACAATGCATTCTGTTTCCTAACCACCGATTTATTGACCCCAAGAACCAGTAAGGTTTTGTATCACTTTGTATTACCTGGAGGATCATCCCAGCTAGCAAGTGGTTGACAACCATGGTTAGTAAGTCCCCTAAGTAGGGCAACTTTCCCCTTCCAAATGGCCATTCATGGCTTAAAAATATAGGGGGTTTCCTAAGATTTCCTCCAAGAAAGCGAAACAACAAACCTACGGCCACAACAACCCAAAGTCTCGGGATGTGGACTTGGAATCGGAGCGCGACTCTACCAGACCTTCGGCTTCGGGGTCCCCGCAGGAAGCAACGAAATCGTGTCTGCCATGGGATCCGGATCCCAGGCTGGAGACATTGGACAGTTTTACAGGAGAAAAACCGGGAATTGGAGGAACGAATTCTTTGGAAAAAAATCACAATCGTTCCTACCAAGTGATGATGAATCCTTTGGTAGAAAGTCAAAAAAGCCAGCGTTAAATCAAAAAAAACAACTCGTCTATTACAGAAGCCATGCTTTGGGAACAGTGGAAATGATTTCACTACCCAAGTGACGGGCTAGAAATAAAACCAAGACGATCAATGATGAGAACAAACATCCGATTAAAATAGCCAAACATCAAAACATGTTCCCCAAGCAATCCCCAACAAAAACAAGTTTGAGTGAATATGTCACCTTAAAACTAACGTCTTACTGATTATGATATGAGCTTCGCTGAATACGCGGTGGTTAGTGATGATGATGATGATGATGATGATGATGATGATGATGATGATGCCTTTGTGAAGTGATGCAAGATATAACAAGCCCATTCAAGGGAGCGGAATTCAAAGAAACGTCATACCCTCCCTAAAACTAAGATGTGAAAATTGGCCGTTTCCCAAAACCAAAGTAGTTTCCCAAGCAACATGTTTCAGGGCTATGCTAGTTTTAGGGAGTGCACTGTTGATGCTAAAACCAGCTGATAATGTTTGGTTCATCTGATGGTATCAGAGTCGGTATTGTTTCACAAGCAAAATCCGAAGAGATGATCTATCAGAATGTGGATAAACTTGATCATTATCTTGGAGTTGCGACTCTTCGATGCAAAAGGGAAAAGTGACCCAAAAGATTTTCGGACTAAAATGGTAGTCTTAGGTTCTGGTGATTTTCATCCCATGGGATCCCACTCCGTAATTAAATCACCAGCAAAACAACATAATCCCTAAGAATCCATGGGACTTGTATATCTTACTACATGTTTCCGTAAAAATCAACCATTTTGCAGGTATCCAACTAAGCAAACCCAAGATTTTGTTTCACCAATCCAACTTTTCAGGAGTTGTTTCAGAAACCACCTAATTAGCTCTTGAGAAAACCCTATTTACCTACATTTACCATACATGGTTCAACCATTCATGTAGGTAAAATTTCCATTCCCACCCTAGACATCCAAAAAACCTGCTGAGAAGGAATCGTTTACACCTAAAACACTGTTCACCTCAATTTCGGCATCACTGGATGTCTAGGGCAATGGAACATACGCATTATGGTTTTTGTGTTTTTCATACAGTGAAGTTTCACAAAAAACACACCAAACCAAACAACCACCCAACACCAAAACAATAACAAAGAAACCTCCAAAGACCTCGCAAAAAAAAAACATTAAAACTCCTGAGATCCAGACCGACCAAATAGACCAACCCACCTGTTTGCTCGATGATATCCACCACCACCTGATGGATGATTTTCCGCACCGCCGAAAACAAACGCCACGTTTGGAAGCAAAATCTGTGTTCTTGCAACGTGGGCCCCTACTAGTTACAAATGGAGTTATAGCCCCTATAAGTAGTGTTGTAACCCGAGTTACCGACTTGTAAGGCCATTTGTAGAGGTTTTAACTCTACTTAAACTTAAACTTGGTAGGGGGCCTGTATGATTTCAACCCTTGTTTTGCTCTTACCAGCCGTTGTTAGATGTTTTTTTTCTGCACGCGGGTTTTGCGTGCCGGGGCACAAAATATGTGGCAAACAGCTGGTTGGCTAGTAAAGATCCCTACAATGGCTTATTATAATCCCTACATACCTGGGTAGTATCATTCCCTACATACGGCAAAAAACGGGAGTTTTGAAATACCCACCCCTTATCTCGTTCCAGGGGATGTACCCCTGTTTATACATTTATTGCTGTGCAACAAGGGGGGGATATACGTCCCCAAGATTTGAAGATCTGACCATTAAAGCTTTCAAAATTGTTCTTCATCAACTTGTGACCGGGCGAAAATTGAGCCCATAGCAAAATTCAGGAAGAAACACCAAACAAAATGCTGGCCACAAAAAAATCAGTCCAACAAAAATGCCATGATAAATCAACCCCGCCAAAATGATTACCAACAAAATCCAAAAAATACCCCAAAAAAAACGCAAAACCAAAAGACACACGGCCCCACTACCACTACCACTACCACTGCCACTACTACTCCTACTGCTCCTACTACTCCTACTACTCCTACTGCTATCGCTACCGCTACTGCTACCTGCAATCGCTGCTGCAACTGCTATCGCTACTGCTACTATTGCTACTCCTTCTCCTACTGCTGCTACTACTACTTCTTCTTCACCAGCTTGTATCAGCCGTGCTCAAAACATACCCGGCCCCCAATTGACGTATAGCCAGGAAATTTACCCCAAAACCCCATACAGTCTTACCAGGGCCCCATTTGGTTTCCTGGGGAAAGGTGGCCATACATTTTCGCCTGAGGTTCGCATTGGGGTACCTTGTTTATACATTTATCGTGCCAATAAATGTATGGAACATACCCCCCTAAGGATTTTCAGGGTCTATGTTGGTTTCAGGTAAATTTTAAAATCACACCCATGGGACCATTAGATGAATTTTCACTAGTTGGCGGTTAAGATATTTCGCTCAGATACAGCATTTCATGGCGGGAAAACACCAGATGTTCAAAATAAATGGAAAATGATGATAAACTATCAATATCACAAATGGCCAGGATATGTAAACATTTTTTGGTGTTTCACCCAGGTCGAATATCAATGAGCTAGAAATATTTGAAGATTGCTTTCAATATAACAGATGAAAAATGTTCATAACGAAAATGAAATGGAAACAAACAAGTTTCTTATTACATAAAAATATTCCATCATATTTCTGTTTTCAAAAATAGGAAATATATGAAATATTCAAAATAACAGTTTGATTCTAAGTTTGATATGTACTATATTTTGAAGTAAAACACAAAACTTCGACTAACTACAATGGTGATGCAGAATTTAACAACAAAAAAATTGGAATAAAAATGACTAAAGTTAACCAAACAGAAAAATTGAATATCAAAATACATGTTTGTACAGAACATGTTTCGAGATATTGAACATAGAATTGAAAAATTTCACATATAATTTTCACATACTCAAGCAAAACCTACCAAATCAAAACAAAAATCCCAACCCCAATCACTTTTCTTAAACATGCCCATGACGATTGGAACAGCTATTTATGGTGAATTTAACATAGGTTTAGAAAGCTACATGACTAATGTTGAAAGGTCATTTGAGCCTTAGTCTTCACTTCTTAACCATACAACGGAAATGCACAACTGACACATCTTGCAACTCGGCAAGCATATCTCTGTCGATCGCTTTTTATGGCTTACAATGCATTGCGATTGGGTCTTAGTCTTCATTTCTTCACCATAGAACGGAACCGTATTAAGGAAATTACCCTAAATCGAACGTAGGAAGCCTCTTGAATGGATTTAATGGAAACTTACCAAGCACAACATGGCGCACCTCCCTGGTTCGGTCTCCTTTTCCCCTCCATGCAACTCTGAATTCATATGAGCAATGAGATCGGAAGGGAATCTGAATTCATGGTTCCACGTGACCCAACGGGACTTATAACCACAAATACGTCTCCTCGGCTATCCTGCATGCGTCCGCTTCCAGACTGAGGCATCAGCAGTATCGCGAGCTAAGCAGATTGCGCCTCAATAAGTCAGTGTAAGTCAATGACCCAGCACACAAAAAACCATGTCATCTATCAAATTCAAAGCTGTCAAATGCGAGTCAAGTTGGCAGTCAAGATGCAAAGATTGCGACGCTGCACCGGGGCTGTGCATCCCCGCGTTCTGCACACCTCTTAACCCATGATTTTCTAGGGAAAATCATGGGGTAGTCAGGAGGTTGTCACGGGTAAATCACGGGTTGCCGAACCCCAATGAGAGTGCAAGCCACGAATGTGAGAAGAGCTACTCACCGCCATGCCCTCTCTTTCCTTGGAGCGCGTCCATGTTGCATCGACCATCCTACCCAAGGACTGCCTTCCTACATGTGCATATATGAATATATATCTTACTTGTTGATGCCAGAGTCAAACGAAGTACATATATAGTAGATTGTCTTGTAAATATGGTGGACGAAACGGCCTTCGACACCAACACCAGAGTTGCGGGTTCCTTTCTGTACCGATGGCTACAGACCATCTCGCCATATTACCCTAAAGTTGTGGCTTAGCGACCAGAGATCCACACTGTTGGCACGCTGAATGGGTCGCTGGATATCTCGCTTCTCCTGCGAAGTCGGTCAGTTGTGAGGAGAGTTCCATGGCTGGCCAAAAGCAAATGGGAGAAGATACCTGCAGCCCTGAATTCTCATGCACCAGTGTCACGCCCCAACCCCAGGGCGAATTCTCATGCACACCTTGGAGTGCGTCCATGTCGCATCGACCATCCTACTCCAAGGACTGCCTTCCTACATGTGCATGTATGTATACATATATATATATATATGTATGTATACATATATATATATATGTATGTAAATACCTTAAGCAACCAAACACGATCAAAACATAGGGTTTGAAAAAAACATCAATTCTGAGCAAAACACGGTGTTTCAAGAAATTCCATTTTGAACAACTCAGGGATCATGAGCTTAAGATTTCATAGGTACTGAATTCCGTATGGAATTTTTTCAAATAATGAAGAAAAAAACGTAAAGCTGCACTTGCGCTGCGCGCGGCGTCAGGCCAGCATCCGCGCTTCGCACGGCTGGCCTCAATAAGTCAGTGTAAGTCAATGACCCAGCACTTTCTTGGAAAACCAAGAGCTTCCAAACATAAGTCAGTCCATCTTCTCGACAAGTCCAACCCTCCCAAAGACAGGCCACTTGAACATACAAAGGGTTTGTATTACGATAAACAATGCTAGTATGCAAGTACTTACTTTATCACTACATATCACTACAAAGAAATTCCATGGCATGCTGCGTGCAGAGAATGGAAATACAAAGTAACGTTGCTTCAAAATCCAAGAAACAATGACTACATAATAACATTTGCTTCCGCGAGCTTCCGCGAAACAAACATTACAAAAAACCTTCCGCGAGCTTCCGCGACTGCAGTCCCGTGCCATTTTCCAAGTTTTGTGTCACAATCCTGCATATCATTATTTCGAAAACAAATGACGCTGCTCAAATGTGGTTCAGTGAACTTCAAAGACAGTTGCAGTCAAGATGCAGCTCTGACCTGCCATTGCCACTGCATTGTTGCAGCCAGAGGTTTTGCAAACCTGTTACCCAAGGTGACGACACTTCTAAGGGACAAGCGGCCAAAACGCATCGAAATGAACTTTTCGCTGCAGAAATCATTTTGGACAACTATAGTGATTTCGATTGTGTATAACATTGGACAACTATAGTCATCACTGGGCATCACTAGACATTATGACATGTGTACAAGCTACCATGGTGCAGGCCCAGCTAGCCTGAACCGCAACACGATCTCACACAAACCTTCTCTCTAAATACGACTGTTTCATCTCAGGCCTGCTGTGGCAGTGGCAAAGGCTGAGGATGTGGCACCGCAGCTGGTGCCCCACCGCTGGCTGCTGCAACACTGCGTGTCACGCCCCAACCCCAGGGCGAATTCTCATGCACACCTTGGAGTGCGTCCATGTTGCATCGACCATCCTACCCCAAGGACTGCCTTCCTACATTCCACACTATTTCTGCGTTGTCCAGCACGCTGAATAGCTCTCAACTTGAGCCACAATGGCTATGGCAACAGTTTTTTGAAAAGATATATCAATTTATATTTTTAATTAGTAGTATAACAACATCCAATTATGAATAAACATTATCAAATAATTCAAGTTAATTATTTTGTTAACAAAAATATATCAAATATTGTCTGTTTAATTAGAACGCAATGAATTCTTTGATTCACATTCTAATCTAGTCAATCTCTAATTCCATTTCACTCGACAAGTGTGAACCGTCGGAAAACAGCATGTTCGATGTTTGAACTGTGCTGAATCAAATCACCGGCGCCAAGAAATCATCAGCATCGTGAAACTAAGCAAACTTGAGGTAATCCCATGTAATCCCCGCAATGAAGAGGATGATATTCTTTTGATGACGAATCGGAGTCGCAGTTGTCGGCGATCAACATGTTTTTCATCATGCACAATTTGCTCTGTAAGACAAACAAAGTGTTGACATGTTTCTGCCGGTTCGAATAGTTTTTTTGTTGCGAACAAATCAATCCCCAAGAAAAGTGTGAATTTAAAGCTTTATATATTAGATCTACCCCCCCCCCCCCAGGATTCCAATGGCAAAGGATGGTTTGGCTTGGGATTCCTGATCCTAAAAATGTACAAAAACCCTAGTGGTGACCGGCATCCTGGATGGGGTAGATCCAACTTATACGGCAAGGATCCTGAAAAATTCATGGCTTATGAACTACTCTCCATCTTGAAATTTGCTGTAATGGTGTCACCAGCCCTCATCAAAACTAAAAGTCTCACACCCGTATTTCAACTGGCCACTGCTTTGTTTTTACTCATCCATGGGCTTTTTGCAACAATTGCACACATTTGGGGGAAAAGGATTCCCTGATCCCAAAAAGCACCTCAACTACGATGTGCTGATATGTGTGCTCCGGGATTTTTTGGTATCCGAATCGCTGTAAACTTCGCTCACTTCCAAACTCGCACCACCTACAAGGTGGGCCCCTACTACATTCCCTGAAACTAACATAGCACCTGAATCACTTGGGTTGGAAGATGAATTTCCTTTTGGGAAGGCCTCCTGGCAGGTCTTATGTTAGTTTTAGGGAGTGTAGTCATGGAGCTGGCCTTGTAAATGGGTGGGGTTGAAACCCTACTTACCTATAAGTTATAATCCTACAACTCGTACAAACGGCCCACCTTGTAGCGACTTATGGTCGTCATTTTCTGGGATTTTTTTTCGACTCTGCCAAAGGAATTTGTGTGATCCAAAAATCATTTCCAACAAATGGCAGCTTACATCATGGTGATGGAAAAATCCCCAAGGTATTGGGATTTTTTCATCCCTTCCAAATCACCAACCAAGCAAATCCAAGCAAAAAAACAATCCCTAATCATCCCCAAGGAATCCCACTGGACTCCCTCAACAAATCCCCACATCATCCACATCCGGACCTCGATAAAGGTGGCATCACGTTGAGCATAGACAGGACTCAATTCGACCTTTTTGCCGTGAAACAAAACCCACCCGTTTTCATAGAGAAAATGCTGGGAAAACCCCTTCAAATGCGGGGAGCCTTAAGATTAAACCCCATGAAAGAAAACCTGACATAGTAGGTATATATTTATTGGGTATAAAGGGTTCCACATGGCATTTCTTTGGATGGCATGCTTTGTATACCTGGAAGATCCAGGTATGGCGATACGAAAGACAATCTTCCTTCATTTTTGTAGTGGAAATTTCGATAGTGATATTTGATCCTACCAAAATCCGGATATCTTAAAGATCATCATCTATGTATATAAACAAAGTGGTGTGGAGGCTTATAAAACCATTCTAGATAGCGAAGATCGCTCAATTTCAAAGGATCTAACCTTTGGTGAACCGAACATGGGCAATGAACAATCCCCTTATTTTGAATAAGATACAGCGATACATCGTTGATTCATGGTGCATTTTCCAGGCATCGACTTCTTTTCTCACCAAAATGTAACAATATCATCCCCAAATGGAAAACTCCGGAAGAACATCCTCCACTCAAATTGCTGCTAAACGCATGGCCCAAAAAAAACCAACGGAATCTGACTGAAAAGAAACGGGAATGATATCGTCAGTCCTGCCTCAATACTGGAAAACCCAGTGGCTTATGAAGGCTGACAAAAGGCCCTTTTCGTAAAAATAGTGATGAATCAGATGCTCCCATGGGACTGGAATATTTGCCGACATTTTACCAGAAATTTATTCCATACATGTGATACATGTAGGTAAATATTCCCAACCTGGAGCATTTTCAATGATGATAATGATGATTTTTCCATCCTTACAGTTGCAGGGATGAGGCTTGTTGGGCTACAAAGGTGCATCAGCTCCGAGTTCCCACAAAAAAAATCCCACCCACACAAGAAAAGATACCCCCCGAAAATGAACGAAAGTGGCACCATTTCAAAAGGAAATGGCATCTTCTAACCATTGCTTTTCATGGGATGTGTTAGGTTTTGGGGAGGGTACACATGTCAGACCCCTGTAAAAAAAACACGTTTTGGCCTCATCGCGGTTTTTGGTTGTTACGACCCAGTCGTCTTGAAGCCCCCCAAGGGTTTTGAAGGAAGATTCAAGCTTGCATATATGCTGGCTTCCTAAGAAACAGCATGATATCAAATGGTCAAATGGTACATGTTTCTACGGGCTATGTTAGACAAATGTTTGATCAACTGATGGTAGATTGGTGGTTTGTGTTGATGCCTTGAATTTCGAGGGGCAAAAAAACCCTTTGACAACAACTTCGTAAGGGGATCCCTGATATCCAAACCACCAACCAACAACCACCAATTTACCATTCGCTGATTTGATATGGCAAAGTGATATTAGTAATAATAATAATAACAACAATAATAAGGGGTGTGGGTGTGTGTGTGTGTGAAATGAATTTCATGATCAGTAAAAACCAGAGTTGAAATCTTTCAAAAGGCGAGGTTGAGAAAAAAACATCATGAAGTCGACTTCATATCCCAGCCATGGTCCCTCCCACGTTATACCGGTTTTACCTCGTACACTTCCAGACCACAACCACGTTCAAAGTCCTGGTATCCGTTTCTTCCCGGTGGTCGGGGTTTGGTCGAGAAGTATGGCCAGTTTGTGTGCCAAAACTCATGGATTTATGAGATTTGGGATCCAGACTCAGACTGGGTCCTTGGAGGATCATCCCAGTTAGTAAGTGGTTAGTAAACCTCATTTATCAACCATTTAGGCCATT
The DNA here is from genome assembly GCA_000507305.1 of Breviolum minutum Mf 1.05b.01. NCBI lineage: Eukaryota > Dinophyceae > Suessiales > Symbiodiniaceae > Breviolum > Breviolum minutum. The sequence continues at coordinate 86,011 of DF239837.1, forward strand.
TGGAAGGGGAACGTTGCCCAACTGAGGGGACAAAAACTAACCACGGTTATTAACCACCTACAAGTCCTAGGATGATCCTCCAAGTGGGTACATTTCTTTGAGGTACGTTTCAACTTAAGGGAACTGAAAAATTCCCTATTTCTATGGAATTGGTATGTCTCTCCACGCAGACCTCCAACGTCAAGAATTTGGAGACGAATTTGTGGGGCATGCCTCTTAAAATGCAAAAACAAAAAAGCTCAATATGGTTGATGTCCCGTGAAAAATAGATGTCCCATGGCGAAAAGAAAACACAAAACTTCTGCTTTTGTGCCGTTTTTGAAACGGCATGTCCAAAAAGGATCTGGCTTCCCCCAAGAGTAGCCATCCAACACTGCTTTTCATTTTGACATCTAAAAACCATGTATATATGTGTATATATATATATACATATCTGTAACTGGTTGGTGCTACCCTCGCCTTGTTGCCACATCCATTCCCGGCTCATCACGATACCTACCAGCCTAGAAAAAAATATTAAATTAATGGACAACAGCCTCGGGTTTTTGAATGAAATCTTCAATGTGGACTTCTTTGACCCTTTTGGCTTCAGCATTTTTTCCTTCACCATGGCCACAAAACACACCAGTGATATGAACCATGAAATCCTCCTTAAGGTTGATAGGGATTCTGATTTCATAACCTGATGACACAATTCCCTATATAAATAACTTGGGTAGGAGGACTTCATCAACAAAACAACGCGACTTCTTTTCACCGCTCAACGCGACAGAAATTCGTCCTTCTTCCATTGTGGCTTGTGTTCTGCCTCCCAGTCTTCATCGTCCTGGCGGCAAAAATCGGCGGAAAACACTGGTGTAGCACCACGATGAAACTTTGGGAAAAAAAGCTACCCTCCCTGAAACTAAGAGCAAATTCTACCCCCTGAAATAGCCCTTCCCAAAAGGGAAAGGCTTGTCTCCCCAGGGGCGACCTGTTCGTCTCAGGGAGGATAATACCAAGGTGTTAGGATGAATAGAAGACATCATTTGCGACAGATATCCCACCCAGGGAGTGATGTTTTTTGTGAAAACATTCCCCCGAAAAGTAACATGACAGTGGGAACAAAAACACCATTTTTGATAGGAGATCTGAGATACATCCTCATTCGCGGGTGAACATTTCCATTGTCATCTTAGTTCTCGGGGGTCTTAAACCTGCATCAAACAGGGATGACATTCTTTGCAACAAAACTAACATGATTTATTTTCACAAACAAATCCTGAAGATCCAACTGCTTGAGTTTTTTGTTTCTGGAAGTTGTTCCTTTTTACAAGGTGTGCCCCAACCAGTTGAAAGTAGGGTTATATTATAACTCCACTTATAATGGTTATACCCCAGTTACCCATTTATTTTCGGCCATTTGTAGGGGTTATAACTCCATTGATAACTAGTAGGGGCCCACCTTGTAAGGGGTTTCACCTGGCTTAGTTAACTTACTTATTAGATTTGCATTGCTACGTTTGCTTGCCAAAAAAAAGTGAAAAAATGTGCAACAAATTAAGTACGCCCCCGAAATTCAACGAATAGATAATATTTAGTAGATTTTAATAGATACCAAAAATTTTATGGTTTGAAAAATGTATTTCCTTTCTATATAGTGTGTTGATTGTCTGTACTTTTTGGTTATCCGCTCGTCAAATTTCAGGGGCGAAAAAAAAAAAACTTCAACAAATGGAAGATGTTCATTCGCTCTTGGAAATATGACCCCAGTTGCAAAACATCGATCCAGAACAGATGGAATATCCACAATCACACCAAGTTTCCTCGTCAAAAAATTGTCACCTGCTGTTGATGGAAGAAATCCTGCACGTGTCGATAGGTTGTTTATTCCTTTTTTTACAAGGATTTATACATGTTTATACCCTAGGTGGTGTAGGATATCTTCCATCAACAGTATCATGGCAAGCCCTGTCATGTCAAAAGAAACAAATTAGGCACCAACTTTCCCGGTGGCTTTGGGACCTCGTCATCATCATCGATGGCGATCGATTTGCAGAGGTTGCTGAGTAAAGGTCCAGAGCCATGGACCTGATCTCAACAGGGGTCATTGTTGACACAGTGACTTGGCAAACACTTAAGTCACACAAAAACGCACAAATGTTGATAACTTGTAGTAAATCATATGATGTAAATTTCCCAAAAAGCCCCATCACTAGTTATATGTGGGAATTACCCATGTATTCTCGGCCATTTACAAGGGTTATATATAACTCCATTTGTAACTATAGTCCCATCAGTCCCATCTTGTACCTTCAAGGACCGTTTTTTTTCGGGTACAGTATCCTCAAGTTTTGTCAAGGCAGTCTTTTCATTACCTTTTTGCCCATCTTTGCAAGTACCAGAACCGAAGAAAACTCATCGTGAAAACTCCATGGAGTTTGAACCAAACTGAAGGATCTTTGAAAGAAACAAATCGACTGCACTAAGATCTGATGGAGTGGTTTTTTGCCACCCAAGAATGAATCATATGCACAAGTGAAATTGGATCATTTCCCTACAGTAAGTAAGGGCTATCCAAAAAGAACATCTTTCAAAAACCACCACGTATATAGATGCCCACAAGGATTGGAACCTGTAATTTTTACCGCCAACATTGCTTCAAATCCTTTCCAATTCCAAAAAAATTGCCATCCCAAAATTCACCAAACACCAAAATTCGCTAAAACTAAAAAATCACCGACGCGGGTTTTAAAGGAACATCAGGTCAAGCAATCTCATTTAAGTTTGGAGGGACCCCCTCCCCTAAAGGCTCTAATTCTCTGGCCTCGTTTCCTCATTTTAAGATCTCATTAAAATTGTCCTTAATATTTCACCAAAAAAATGTTGGTTTTTGCAACATGGGTTTTTTTCTGAACCATTTTTGTTTCGCTAACTTCCTGAATTTCTAAGCACTACAAAACAATCCATGCACGAGAAATCCAGAGATAGCTCCAAAATTCCTTTGGGATTCACTGGAGTCAACGCATTGCACTTGGAAAAGATTCTCCAGGTATTTTTTTGATTTCTGTTCGCATATGTTGTGTTCTTGTTGTCGTTTGTTGTTGTCGTTTGCTCTTGTTGTTGTTGTTGCTGTTGTCCATTTAACAACCCGTACCTCACAATGAGAAAACTTTATTTGGTGTTTCGTGACGTTAAGAACAGAAGGGCCAAAGCCCGGCACAAGTCCTCAAATTGGGTCAATTGCTCTGGGGTTGTGGGGGGCTTACCAAAAAAAGGTATCTAAGCTATCATGGGTTTCTGTCGCAGTTGCATTCTGAAGAGGTATTTCGTGGCAATGTATTGTCCCATGCCGAAATTATTTGAAGCAAGTTGTTCCGCCCGATTAAAAATGGACTAGGCAAGATTTCCATCGTCGCTGCGCCACATTGGGCGTGTCTTGATAGTAAGCCCCTGTGGGTCTCACTTCTGTCTCCTGAGGCCCTGACGAAGTACGAGTGCACGTAGCATGCAGGGGGTGACTGATACGGCGTGGGTGGCGGCGTCCCTTGATCCGCTGCAGCCCCCCGAAGGATATCTCCCACGGAGGGTTCTGCAGGGCGGTGACGCTGCGGGGGCCTCAGATGGTAAAACACATCAAGACAATTGCGCACGTTTGATCAGGCTGTGGTGCACTTGCCTGGCTCCGGCCGGTGTCTTTTGCCAGCAAACAAGGTGAAGGATAGAATCGCCGGCATCACCTGAGGTGAGAGGATTGGCTCTGGCCCGGATTAAAGCACAAGCAATGTCTGGGTGCTGCCGAAGAACTGCAGTATATAAAGCTGAAAGCCCAGAAGAATCACTGACATCTGCACACTGCCCATCTGACAAGCATTCCAAAACACTTGGCAAGTTTCCTGCTGCAATACTGCTGAAAAGCTTTGGCGTTTGGTGCGTGTGGAGTGGAAGGACGACAAAGCACACGTCCACACTCGCAGGCAAATGCTGTGGTCCAATGAATGCATGCATCATATCAGGGTTCAAAGGAATGCGCACGGCAAAGGGTCCAAGAATAAAAGGCGATTCAGCAACACCTCTACAGCATGATCAGATCTGTTTCGCGTCTGTTTAGTCCTACCCAGCAGACGGATCCCACCACACTGTAGGTCTTCAGGGCCAGACTGTTGCCAGAGACAGCAGACAGCAGACAGCGTCCACACGGTGACACAACTTCAGCTCCGCCTGCAATTTCACCATCAGGCAAAAAATCAACGTCGCCAGATGTGGCCCCATGTAAGACGTGCAGAGGCCGCAACGGAACCTGAACGGAATGCAAGGGTAGGACTTTTTGCCAGCACCTGTGTAGCCTTTCTTCCCCAAGGCCGCCACTGTACCAGGGAACGCTGCCTCCTTACCGGACGAAAAGATGATGTTTTTGAAACATGGACGGAGTTTAAAGTCTTTGTCCATAGTTCTCTGTTACACCGTCGGTGAAGGAGGTACAGGGACAGGGCTGCCAGGCTGGCTGGCCTCAAGTTCGGATGCTCTGGAAGCTCTCGAGGATACTGGGCGCTCTACCACCTGTGTCGGAGTTAGCACTTCCTGGAGAGGTATATATACACATGTTGAGATGCCAGTGAGTCGGTGGGGCTGAGGGCATGTCAACCGAAGCGATATTTGATATAAATCCGCCGGCCTTGCCGGCGTGTCTAGTGAAATGGGGCTTGATGACGGATTGCTTGTCTGTACTTTGCTTTTGCTTATATAGTCTAAGCTAAAGCTGATAATGTCTTTGGGGCGCGCTTTTACCTCGCCTAAAATCACCCCTCCCCCACCACCACCACCACAACCACAAGCACAAGCACCACGACCACCACGACCACCACGACCACCCCACATCCAAAAGGTCTCGGGCTCGATTCCCCCTGGGTCCTCTCCGGTGCTGCTGTTCTTGTTGGCTGTTAGCTGTGAGCTGTTGGCTTCCTGCTGTTGCCGCTGCTGCTGCTGCTCTTGTTGCTGTTGCTGTTGTTCTTGTTCTTGTTCTTGTTGTTCTTGTTCTTGTT